>JACEFZ010006585.1:0-25000 GCA_014155875.1 Cepaea nemoralis | reverse complement strand
TTCTTTCTTTCTTTCTTTCTTTCTTTCTTTCTTTCTTTCTTTCTCTCTCTCTCTCTTTTCTCTCTCTCTCTCTCTCTCTCTCTCTCTCTCTCTCTCTCTGTCTCTCTCTCTCTCTCTTCCACTTCAACACCAACCCCATCACCCTCCCACTTTCCCATTTCAGTTGGTAGAATGGAACGTCAAACTCAACTTCAAGAAAGGACCCCGCGGACTCCGCCTTAAAAGACTTATCGGACTATGCAGGCCAGCTGGCACTGCCTCCCTTCTCGCCAGTCGCCTGGATGGAAACATGTTCATGAGTCGCCATGATTTGAATTTTCGGTTCGCATTCTGTGATCACAGGTAGGACAAAACGTCCTGATTCTAAGGCTGATGTTTTACAAAAAATGTGAGGACTATTTTCTGTTGTTCAGTCAGGCGATTTATTAATGCAAGGGTAATGAATGTTCGTGACAGTAAAGTTTCGTTTCATTGTCTTGCAAGAATAGACTTAATTATTTGTGTGTGTGTATATGTGTGTTTTTTTCTTCCCTTAGATTTTTGTTTGAATGTGTTGTTTATGATCATCAATGTTTCTCCCTTGCTTTTCTTCCTCATTCTCTTTTTCTTTCCCCTCTCTCTTCTTTTTCTCTCGCTTTCTTTCTCTCCTTTTCGCTCTCTATATCTCACTCTCACTTCGTGTGTGTGTGTGTGTATGTGTGTGTGTGTGTTCGTGTATGTATGTGTATATGTTTGTGTGTGTGTGTGTGTGTGTGTGTGTGTGTGTGCATGCATGCAGTGTATGCGATGGAGTGTTTACTTGTGTGTTATGGAGGGAGTGTGTATTTGTGTGTTATTTGTGAGGATGTTCACGATAATCATCAGTGTATGTGTGTGTGTAAAGTGTGGGAGTTTGTTCATATTAGTTTAGTGATTAAGTGAGGCAGCGTGTATGTGGCTTGATGTGTGAGTGTGTGTGTGGGTGGATGGGTGGGTGTGTGTATTGTTTGTTTGTGTGAGTGTTTATATGAGTGTATGTGTGTTTATTTGTTTGTGTGTATGTGCGTGTATGTGTTTGCATGTGTGTATGTGTGTTTGTATGTGTGTGTACGTTTATGTGTATATTTATGTGTGTGTGTGTGTGTGTGTGTGTGTTTATATGTGTACATGTTTTTGTATGTGTGTATATCGGTGTGGATGTGTGTGTGTGCTATGTATGTATATGTGTGTATGTGCGTGTGTGTAAGTGTGTGTGTGTGTGTGTGTGTGTGTGTGTGTGTGTGTGTGTGTTCATGTACGTATGTGTATAGTATATGTTTGTATGGGTATGTGTGCATGCATGCAGTTTATGCGAGGGGGTGTGTATTTGTATGTTAGTGAGTGTGTGCATAACTGTGAGAGTGTGCAAATGATGTAAGTATGAATGCAGATATGTATGAGTGCGTGTATGTTTATGAATGTGCGTGTGTACGTGTGTATGCCTGTCTCATAATATGGTACTATGCATTGTTTATGTTTGCAAAATCCATTTGACAATATTTTTCCTCCTATGTAAATGTAAAATGCTCAATTGATGAATGAAAGATGAGTGATTGGAAGGGCCGAATGTAAAACGGGCCTTCGTGCCCAATTTGTTACCCTTTGAAAATAAAGTTCGTTCGTTCGTTCGTTTGTTCGCTCTATCTCACATTCTTTCCGTTCTCTTCTGGCTCTAACTCTTTGTTTTCCTTCTCTCGCTCTCTCTTCCTCACTCTTTGTTCTCTCTCTCTCTCTCTCTCTTCGCTCTCTCCTATATCCGTTCTCTCTTTCGTTCTCTCTTCCTCTCTCTTCGTTTTGTCTCCTTCTTCGTTTTCTCTCTCTCTCTCCTCTCTCTCTCTCTCTCTCTCTCTCTCTCTCTCTCTCTCTCTTCGCTGTCTCCTCTCTTCTTTCTATCTCGTTCTCTCTCCCTCTACGTCGTTCTCTCTCTCTCTCTCTCTCTCTCCGTACTCCCTCTCTCTTCGCTCTCTCTCACTCCCCCTCTCTCTTCGTTCTCTCTCTCTCTCTCTCTCTCTCTCTCTCTCTCTCTCTCTCTCTCTCTCCCTTTGTTCTGTGAATGAATTATAGTACGGCTACAGAGAGATAATAGGGACAGACTATCAGACGGACCCGCGTGTCCAATTCTTAAGCCTTCAAAAATAAAGTTCGTTCGTTCGTATTTTCGTTCTCTCTCTCTCTCTCTCTCTCTCTCTCTCTCTCTCTCTCTCTCTCTCTCTCTCTCTCTCTCTCTCTCTCTCTCTCTCTCTCCCTCTCCCTCTCTCTCTCCCTCCCTCTCTCTCTCTTTCTCTGTCTCTCTCTCCCTCTCTCACTCTCTTCGTTCTCTTTCGCTTTCTCTCCCTCTTTCTTCGTTCCCCTTCTCTCATCGCTATCTCTATCTCTTCTTCACTCTTCGTTCTTTCTCTCGATCTCTCTTCCTCATCCTTTTTTTTTCTCTTTCTCGCCCTCTCTCGATTCGTGCTCTCTCTCTCTCTCTCTCTCTCTCTCTCTCTCTCTCTCTCTCTCTCTCTCTCTCGCTCTCTCTATCACACACACACACACACGCACACACACACACACACACACACACCTACAAACTAAAGTTTTCCTATCGGACACAGAGCCACTCTAATATGAACCCACACATGAAGTATAATGCTTGCACTCGTCGAACTAACCATTCTCCTCTACACACTTTTTAAAGCCATTGCATGTACCTGTCTGTCTTGTATATCTGTCTAATTGTCTGCATGAGTGTCTGTTTGTCCTTCTGTCTATCCGTATATCTGTTTGGATGTCTATCTTTTGGCCTGCCTGCTTGTCTGTCTGTCTGTCTGTCTGTCTGTCTGTCTGTCTGTCTGTCTGTCTGTCTGTCTGTCTTCTGGTCTGTCTGTCTGCTGGTCTGTCTGTTGGTCTGTCTGTCTGTCTGCTAGCGTGCATGCCTGTGTGTCCTTCTGCCTGCCTGCCTGCATATCTTCTTTATACGTCAGCATATATGCCTTCTGTGTGCGTGTGTAAGTGTGTGTGTGTGTGTGTGTGTGTGTGTGTGTGTGTAAGTGTGTAACTAATTACTGTGGGAATGTGTGTATGTTGTATATTTCAGCTTGCATGATTTATCTCCTTGCGTTAGTATATGTTATGGGAATTCTGCAGTAAGCACCTGGCGTCGTGCAGCAAAATATGCCAGACAATAACGTGTGCACTCTGTTGTTTGTGTCTCTGTTATTCAAATATATTTTTGGTACTCAGTGCTGTCAGGAGTATGTGGCTTATGATTAGTTAATGCAGTTTCATAATCCGGCATACGAGATTCGAAATCAGCCGCAGACGCTGTGGCTAAGGAGATACGAGAGGGGTTCAAATAAAAACCTTAAATGTTTTTGTTTTGTTTTGTGAATATGTTATGAAAATTAACGAACAAATGTATAGTTTTTCGATGTAGACACCACTGAGTTCAATGCAAATCCCCCAGTACCGATAAAGTGTTTGGATTCCTGTAGAAAAAAAAAACAACTCTCTTGGTCGCGTGTGTAACTACTCATGCACCACCAGATGTACCTTTTCACAGACATTTCGCCGTTTTGAACCTTCTTAATCAGTCATATGCTTGCTGGATTGACAGGCATGCATCACCATACTGCACCTTCATTCGCCGATGAATTTCTTTATGTGTCATCCCTTCACTGATTTTTTAAAAAAAACGGATAACGGAACGCTGCTACTCTTTGGTGTATGTCAAAAGTGGGGCGGTCATTTTAAAACTGTCCTTATGACGTCACCGTGTTCGTCTGCGTCGTGATGTACGTGCTTAACCCTCTAGACATCTTTAACAACAATTTTGACGGGTTACAAGACAATGGCATGGTTATTGCAATTTCTATCACTTTTAAGATTTTCATTTCAATCCCCCATTTATAATTCTCTGAGATAGCCAGTGGAAGGTTCGAGATCAGCTGCGGGAGATATGGATTTCGATTCAGCCGTTCAGAGAGCAATGGCAAACTCCTGGATTAACATTACCTAATAAATAACAAACAGCCAATTAATGCTGGAGTTGATTGCGATGTCGTGTAAAGGACATGCAGTAATCGGGTTCGAAATCAGCCGCAGGCTGAAGTATGTTTTCTTGCGTAGATGTTCACAATTGCATGAGCGTCGGTCATTTAGAAAGCAACTGCAAACAAATGAATGTAAAATTGCTCAGAAAATCGCAAACAACCAAAATTGTTGGTGTTGATATCGACGTCCTGTGATGAACATGCAACGTTTTACTAATGGGTGATACTGTCATTGTTCTTATAATTAAATATTTATAATTAAATATGTCCGTTTTTCCCCCTTACAATTATTAGCATAAAGATACATGAAAATATACACATGTATTGCACGAAAGTATACGCTACTACACATTTCTATATCCACGTCTAGGCTAGTTACCTTGACCGGATATGAGCCAGAGGATTTGATTGGCTGGACTCCATACCACTTCATTAGTCCGTGGGATGCTAATATTTTTAAGCAGTGGCTGCAGGCATGTAAGTCTGTTCTGTTGATAAATGTTGCGTTAAATTCATGCATAAATATGTCTGTTATGTTCAGTGAGTAAACAGTTAAAGATTTTAAAGCTTTAAGGTTAAAGACAAGAGACACCACTTCTTTGCACAGTTGACTCGGTCTCCCTACAAGGAATAATGAGCCGACTGCCGAGAGCATTGCGTAAATTACGAACTCTGGAGCTTCACTCTCACTGTCTCTCTCTCTCTCTCTCTCTCTCTCTCTCTCTCTCTCTCTCTCTCTCTCTCTCTCTTTCTCTGTCTCTCTCTTTGTATCTCTCTGTCTCTGTCTCTGTCTCTCTCTGTCAGTGTCCGCCTGTCTGTCTCTCCCCTCTCTCTCTCCTCTCTCTCTCTCTCTCTTTGTATGTCTCTTTGTATCTCTCTGTCTCTGTCTCTCTCTGTCAGTGTCCGCCTGACTCTCTCTCTCTCTCCTCTGTCTGTCTGTCTGTCTGTCTGTCTGTCTGTCTCTCTCTCTCTCTCTCTCTCTCTCTCTCTCTCTCTCTCTCTCTCTCTCTCTCTCTCTCTCTCTCTCTCTCCTCCCCCTTTCCTGGAGGTTAATCTCTGAAGTTATTGCACTCGTCTGAATAACGGAATTCGAACATGAACCATCGACCTTCAGAATGCGGCACAAACAGCTTGACCACTGGTAACTGAAGCGTTTGAACTTAAGCTTATAACATGTAGTCACATAAACTAACAGGAGGGATATGATAGCAGAAAAATAAAGCTGAGAAAGCAGTATCACAAAAAGATAACATCACTCAATGAAATCTACGTCACTGTACTACATGTTGAGAACCATGAAGTCAGAAAACTAAGGCACATGGAACCTAAAGAGGTTCAAATGCTGGGGCACTAAAACAGGAATAGTGGAGAGAAGTGAAAGATTAAACCAGCGTTACACCTGAGTAGACAAAATCAAGGGATGGACTGAAAGTATGTATGCAAGCAGCATGAAAACTCTGGACAAAGGGCCCTAGGGAGTCAAGATAGTCGAACTTATGCCAGGCAATAAACTCTGCAATGTATTGTTTGTGTCTGCATTAATCAAACTCACAACTGGAAAAAAAAATATTGTTATTATTAAAAAATTTTCACAGTCTCTTTTCATTTATAATCTATATATGTCTGTCGTTTACATACTTCACAGTCGCTTTTCATTTATAATCTATGTCTGTCGTTTACATACTTCACAGTCGCTTTTCATATATAATGTGTTTCTGTCGTTTACATACTTCACAGTCGCTTTTCATATATAATTAATGTATGTCTGTCGTTTACATACTTCACAGTCGCTTTTCATATATAATGTGTTTCTGTCGTTTACATACTTCACAGTCGCTTTTCATATATAATTAATGTATGTCTGTCGTTTACATACTTCGCAGTCTCTTTTCATTTATAATCTATATATGTCTGTCGTTTACATACTTCACAGTCGCTTTTCATATATAATTAATGTATGTCTGTCGTTTACATACTTCGCAGTCTCTTTTCATTTATAATCTATGTATGTCTGTCGTTTACATACTTCGCAGTCTCTTTTCATTTATAATCTATATATGTCTGTCGTTTACATACTTCGCAGTCTCTTTTCATTTATAATGTGTTTCTGTCGTCTTTGTTGTTGCTGGTGCTAATATCGATATCAATGACATCAATATTACAGTAGTGTGCCAGGGGGCATCGATCTCCAGAAGCTACAGGTTTCTTACAAAAGCCGGTGTCTGGCTGGGGATGGTCACCCAAGCTGCTGTTGTGTCCGATACTAGGTCTACACCTCGTTACATTGCCTGCAACAACCACATTGTCAGGTAATCTTCTTCTTGTTACCATAGTGTTCAACATGTAGTGCAGTGACGTCGATTTTTAATTATACTCAGAATCCTTTATTCTCTGTGCATCTTCTCCGTGGTGAAGGGATTTCGAACGCGATTCGTAATCCCGCATACCAAGTTTGAAACAGCTGTGGGAGACTTGGAAGCAGACCGTCTTGCATTGGTTTTCATACAATGGTATGAGTGCCGGTTGTTGAGAAAGCAATGGCAAACTGCTGAATGTAAACTGAATTGCCTAAAAAATGACCTTAAGGTTGTTCCAGGTCCTGCAAAGAACATGCACCATTCATTTAAATCATGCTTAAGTTTTCACATTTCACAACCGTGCATTTCCTCACATTTATGTCGATATTGTTCTACTGCAAATCTATTCAAGGAATCATTATATTTACTTCTTACCATCTTGCTTTTGACTTTGTGGCCACACGTGTATAGCAGTCTTGAAATAAAGAATTGGAAGTGTATCGTGTGTATACCTTGCTACAAACTACAAAGGAATCTTTATGGCCCACATGTTCAGTATTCTATGTCAAATCGTTCATAAACTCCACTATAAAATTATACATTAAAACTTCCTTGATCCTATGTGGCTTTCGCAGGTGCAAACTTTATTATCTGCACCGGAGGTTTAAGAATGGCTCTTAGAATGTCAGTGTGTGTATCAATAGTCACATAATGGTCAGGTACCTAGTATAGACCTGCCAGGTACCTAGTATAGACCTCCCTGGTACCTAGTATAGACCTGCCAGTTACCTAGTATAGGCCTGCCTGGTACCTAGTATAGACCTGCCCGGTACCTAGTATAGACCTGCCTCTTACGTAGTATAGATCTGCCCGGCGTACCGTAGGGAACGTAAAATCAGTTATCGTCAACCACCACGTTTGTCATTTTACCTATTTCTTCCCCATATCCTATTTACAGGACATCGGAGTCAACACCAGCATTTTTTCAGTTGCTCTTGATGTCTTGGCAAGTTTACGTTCAGTAGTTTGCCATTGCTTTTTGAATGACCAGCTCACATACCTTTCAATAAGAAACCAACGCAACGCGATCCGCTGCCGAATCTCGCGCAGCTATTTTTCGTACGTGGGTATACGGGATTACAAACAGCGTCCTGAACTCCTTAGCCAGGGAGCCGGCTTTTGACCTATGCTTGTTTAATATACAGTTCTGAGACCTATGGTGCTATCTCAATGGTTGGATACGAATTCTGTCCGTATTCCATAGTTGTAGGTTCATGTGTATGATAGATCTGGCTAACGAAGATACCTTTTTATGGGTGTTTTGTTGGTCATGCGTCGAAGTACACTTGTTCCTGCAGCGAGGTGCCGTCTTCATTTGGAGGTGACAGGTTCGAATCCCAGTGGGTAACTATAGCTTTCAATTGTTATCTTGTCTAGTGCGTCCTCTAGTCTCTACTTCCTTCTTCTTACTTCTGTGTGTGCCAAACAATACATGTTCGTTTATTGTTTATTTATGAACTACACAAAGAAAGTACTCCGTACCACCGGAAACAATATCCGTATGTGTGAGTGTATGTGTGAATGTGTGTGTGCGTGCGCGCGCTTGGTGTGTATGTACGCATACAAAAAATTCAAAATCCACACGCAGCATAAATATTCGCTTGTGGGTAGATTTCATACGTTTTCAAACTATTTGCCAACGCAACATCTAGCACTGCCTACAGATTACAAGTTCTATCTGCTGATACATGTGAATGGTGCCCACGTAACCTCATACTAGTCGCCGCTGCCCGAGAAAACAGAACTAGGAGACAGGCCGATAGATTGATGGACAGACATACAGACAGACAAGAGAACAGGTAACCAGACAGACAGGAACGCAAAGAAGGACAACAAGCGGACAGACAGGCGGCTGGGCACATATAGACAGGCATATATACACACTCGTACGTAATACACACACACACACACGCGCACACACTCTCTCTCTCTCTCGCTCTCTCTCTCTCTCTCTCTCTCTCTCTTTCTCTCTCTCTCTCTCTCTCTCTCTATCATGTGGACAGAAGTCAATATAATAAGCATGTAAGTTACAGACGGATGGACAGAAATACAGGCACATGGTCTAAGGGAATTCCTATTCGTTTGTTCCGTTACCTCTATTCCGTTCAACCCCAGAAGAGAAGTTACAATTAGTGTCAAAGACTCAACCGCATCCCCTCCGCCAGGGAGAGCGGTCAATCCTGGAGGGACCAGGAGGAGATACGGTGCCCGAGGCAAGAGCAGGGGAGATGAGGGAATCGTGGAAGGTTAGCCACTCCCTCAGAATACACGCAGGCGGTGTTCAGAGAGTTAGCACTCTAATCACGATACCACCGCACCTCATGAAGCCAGAGCACAGTTGAGTAGACACTCAACAGGCCACGTTTTGCCAGCAGCGTGCGATGTGAGGTAACACGCACGAAGGAGAAGGTCACCCCCGCGGGGTGTGTAACCACGGGAGAGATGTCCGGCAGACGGGAGACTGGACTTGGGGCGTTCACATCGTTTAGAATAACGTTAGGAGTTTTGGGTTCACTCGTAGATAGAGTTAGCATAGGGTTAGCAGTTTGTGTTAGATAATTCTGTGGCTATATATTGTGTATTGCATTAGCGACTGTTTACCGCTTGTAAGCGAGCCAACGGCAATAAAATGGACCATGCATTTTGCCTCCCACACGACTTGCAAGTTGTCTTGTACGAGTGTGTGAGAAGTACCCGATGATGCCTGGCAGTTAAGTTGTTGACAGGCCAGGGTAATTGTGGTGTCAAGAAGTGGTGCTTGGACGAAAGCGCCAAGCTAATACCCACAGTAAATGGTAATTGTGGTTGTCAGAAGTGAAGCTTGAATGTAATATTCAAGCTACTCCACTCGTCCACGAGGCTCTAAGACTAGGGTTTAATTTGTGTAGTGACGATGATTTGTGCAGACGAGAGAATTTTGCAAGCTAGAAATGTGCCTATCGTGACGTATTAAACTGTTTAATTGTGTTTATGAAGTATTTATTTAGTGAGATTATGTATTCATCAAAGCTGTAAGTATTAATATTCTTGCTTTCTCATATTTATTTACATATTTACCTTTTTGTTGAGAAATGAGTACCAAAAATGATTCAGGGCGGAGCGATACAAAACAAAGCCGACAATATCGATTTTTCATCGCGCTGTGCTGTGACGTCAGATGATTGACAAACAGTCGTCTGGGCTCATTAGCATACAGCAATCGAGTGTGTAGAAATTTGCTAAACAGCTGCTCGCCTGAATCGGTACGTTATGTCATTTAATATTTATTTATTTCAACTACTAAAGGAATATATTTATTTATTTAAACATTATGATGTTATTTTTATTTCTTTAAAAGCAGATATGCATATTTTTGGTCATATTTTCTCTGTGTTTACCGTCACGATGGAACTATTTTTTGGCCTGGCAGATGATACTTGCCTGCACAACACGTACAGAAATTAAATAGATTAGTAACATAAGGCAATAACTGATAGAGCAAAGACAGGACATTGACATTTAATTTATTTAATACATATTCTAGTTGTTCGTGAATCTGTCTGTCATTGTCTAAGTCATTGTCCATGGGGGTCTGGGTTAACATATCGTGTAATAGGCCTGATTACTACGGCCCTGCATATCAAAGGGCGAACTACATCTGATTACGGCCCTGTGTACCAAATATAGTTGGCTAGTAACGACCCGTGCCTCCACCCGAAAATACCAAGGTGACCTGTGTCAACGGAGTTCCGTTCCCCGATCCTCGGGAACGTTAAAGCTGAGTACAACTATATATTTTGGCATGCAATTTGATTAATAGTGCATCTCTTTTTCATCTTTTGAGACACTATTGTATTTTTTGTGCTCTGTTTTTTCAGCATTAAATTTTGCAGGGCACAAGCAAAGAGTACAATTCTTTGCGCTCATTGGCGAACAAACATAACCTATCAAAGAAAAATAAGTAAATAATTAATAAACAACATGTCAACGTTACTTGATTTTATTAAAGAAGGCAAAGCATTAGGACACACGGGAAAAGAATTACAAAAGTATTCTGATCAAAAATATAAAGAAGCAAAAGATGCGGAGACTGCTGAACGCACACGAAAATGGGATGCTGAGAGAGAGGAACGCACACGAAAATGGGATGCTGAGAGAGAGGAACGCACGCGTAAATGGGATGCGGAGAGAGAAGAAGATGAACGAATAAAACAACACGAATTGGAAACTAGACGAAAAGAAATAGAATTAAAACATCAAAAAGATATGACACAACTAGCTGAGATAACAAAACAAAAAGAAAAGGATAATGAGCAACAACAGTTAGAACATGATAAGAAGATTAAACAACAACAGTTAGAACATGATAAAAAGATTAAACAACAACAGTTAGAACATGAGAATAAGATGAAACAACTACAGGTAGAAGCTGAGACACGTGTAAAGATGAAACGTATAGAGTCAGACTCACGCGCAGAAATCGCTGCCACTAAATTAAAAGTCAGCAAGAGGAAAATAAGTTCAAGAAATACAAGAACATTATCAAACCATATTGCAAAGACGATTCAATAGCAGCCTGGACAGATAATGTAGAGTATCAATTTAAATATCACCAAGTTCCTGTAGATATGTGGGCCCCTATTTATATGAAGAATCTAAGTGGTGAGCCCCTTAAAATAATAGAATCTATCCCTAATGAGCTTAAATCTAACTATCAATACATCCGTGACAGGATTATGCAGCACTTTTTACTTGATGCCCCTGGGTATCAGAGTCAGTTCTCAAATTTAAAACCTAAACAAAATGAGACATTCATTGATTACGTCTCAAATGTTCAGATGGTACTAAACAGGTGGCTGAAAGCAGCTAACATAGGAAAAGACTTTGATAGATTAAAAAACTTAATTGCTATGGACAAGGTTATATCTACCATACCTTCTCCTTTTGCTAGATTTTTGCAGCAGTCAGATATTGAGAACATCGAGCAGTTTGAGAAAAAAGGCTCGAAATATTTTTCTACAAACAGAGATATTTTTAAGACCTCAATTGACTCGGAAATAGTTTCTTGTGTGAAAGACCAACCAAAAAATTATCAGAAGAATAGAAAACCATTTCATAAAGTCCACAAGAAAGAAAGTAAAGTATCAAAATGCATCTACTGTCAATTTTTTTCATGACACTTCTTCAATGTGTGACAAATCGCCAGATTATCCGGCTCATCTTGAAAATGTTATCAAAAAGCAGCAAAGTAAAAGATCTGCATGCAGGCGTGCGATCAAATGTTTTTTTTGTTCCTGTTATGGCCATTATAGTAATAAGTGCCTTGGCCGGCAGCGTATGAAAGCCAGTAATGCCATTTTGATCGACACCTCTTTAGATAGTGGTAGTAAGAATAAATGTGCAGTTGAAAATGAAGGTGAGGTTGAGTGGGCCTTACCTTTCAGCCAAGCTGAAGATGTATGTGGGGCAAACGATATGTTGAGCTTCGACAGCTGTGAACGATGTCACCAATTCCATACAGACTCAAAACTACAATGTGGACATACAGTACTATGCTCATCTGAGAATGTAAACGCAGCACTAGCCTCCAGAGGCAATCTTGTGTTCCACAATGCAATGGTGAATGATGTAGCATGCCAGTGTTTGCTGGACAGCGGCAGCACCCTTATTGGTCTTCGGAAAGAACTGGTTAATCCGGGTGATTACACAGGTGATACTGTCAAATGCCGTACCTTCTCGGGTAACATTGAAATTTACCCTTTGGCAAAAGCCCATATTGATTCTCCTTTTCTCTCTGGTACCTTTACCTGTGCAATACTGAACAACCCTTGTACTGATTTAATTCTGGGGTGCTTACCCCAACTAAAACATTGTACGATTGATGAAATAGTTGCATGGGAAAAAGTAAAGGCAACTGTTACAACAGCCAAAACAGACACTTCAAAACATCATAACATATTACAAGATGAGACACTACTGATGTTTTCTACAACCAGCACAGATGACACAAACAAACAGAAACTTTTACACCACCACAAATCTACTCTTAATGTGTCTCCATACTTAAAATTGTTAAAGGTCAAAGCCAGAGTGACCAAAAATGCATCTTGTTTATTTAGACGTAAGAATGGCATTTCAACTACAGGTCATGCTACTGGTAACCATGAACAGGGGTTACCTGAACAACACCGGTTAACTATGCCAAAATATGCACATAAAACACCGGTGACTGGTCATCTTGCATACAACAACACCAGACCAGGTTTTTTCAAGAAGATAAAATTATGTTTTCATAATGGATTTGCTTGTAATGTCTGTCAACAATCGGTACAAAAGTTTAAGGGTAGACATCCTACACCTGAAGTACAACCTGCTATACTGGTTCCCCAGCCATTTGATAGAGGAAGGGTCAGTTCTACCACAAACACACAAACAACGGTGCAAGAACCAGTGATCTTGAACTTGATCAAGACAGATTTAGGCTACTTCCATACCAACGAAATGGCAACGACTATTCAAGGTGGTACATAACCATGGTACATGTTGACTATGAAATATCGATAAACAGACACTTAGAGATATTCCATGTCAACATGCGGAAACCTCACTTTTCAAGACAAGAGACAGAAGTAGTGACAGACGAACATATTGCATCCACAGCTAATAATAAGACGACAGACATACACAACGCAACTACACTAGCTAGCGAGACTGGCAAATCCGACAATGTACATACATATAGTGAACTTATAGAATACACATGAATATATCAGAAGACTGATGACTGGACAAAACACTGACTGAAGCTCAGACATGGCTTTAATAGGTTGCGACTCTTCGGTCTCACTGTCAAACCGAGTAAAGTTGAATTAGGCCTAAAAGAAATTGAATTTTTGGGTCATGTCATCTCTCAAGGTCAGCTAAAGACTGACAATAGGATTATTACAAAAATTATGAATCTAACCATGCCTACTACGAAAAAGCAGGTTAGAAGTCTTTTGGGATTAGTTAATTACTATAGTAAATTTATTCCAAACCTAGCTGAAATAACTAGTGTGTTTTCTAATGTATTAAAAGCATCAGTGAAATTGGATGTGAAAGATGCATTATTAATTTCTGCATTGTCAAAATTGAAAATTCTTTTTAGTGATGTTCCCATCCTTCGCTTGCCTAATCCTGGGCTCGTTTATTATCTTAGGACAGATGCCAGCAGGATCTCCATCGCTGCAGTCCTAGGCCAATTTTATGAGGGCATCTTCCATCCGATTTGTTATGTGAGCCGTAAGATCACACCTGCCGAGTCCAGATATTCGATAGCAGAACTGGAAGCCCTCAGCGTCATCTATTCAGTGAGGAAGCTCCATCGATTTCTGGCGGGTGTACACTTCATTGTCCAGACAGATAATTCTCCCATTACGGTCATCCAAACTGGGGTGCACAGAAACGACCGGATATACAGGTGGTCTCTGATACTTCAGAACTATACATTTAGTATAGAACATATCAAGGGTAAAGACAACATTCTGGCTGATACCCTCAGTAGACCATCTGAGGTAATAATACCTGAAATCCCACATATTAATGTAGAGTGATAGTTAGTACATGAATACAGTACAATAGGCTATGTAAAATAGGTTACATATACACCCATTGTGTTCTTAAGAGTGTACCAAGTACAACGAACTATCATGTGTCCGTAGACATTAACTTAAGAACTGGGCTACAGAACTTAGATACTACCGTGTGAATCAGGACAGCTCATTTCCAACTAAGCTCCAGGCCGGTGTATCATTTGTGTGAAAGGTAGAAAACAGTGTCAGAACAGTGCTTAATTTCAGACACATAAAGACCAAAGCTACGACACCAGCGAATCTCTACACGTGCACTACCGATGAACATTATTATGACCGTAAAATGTATTTCAGATACCCAGGCAAATTATGTAGTTATATTGTGCCTATACCAATATTCAAACATGAAGGCAACTACTAACCTGAGAGAACTGAATACTGTGTATATAAACTTAATGTGATATGTAAAATAATAATTTTTTTTTAAAAAAAATAGTTATAAATAATTAGAGGTAGAATTAGGTAATATAATAGTTCTCATTTATTTTAAATAGGATAGTTAGTACAGTAATTAAACCATTTACTTAGCTTAAGAATTAAGTTAAAATATTAGGTTAGACGTAAAAAAAATAGGTAATTACAAGCTAAAGTAAAATTTTAATAGAAATAGTACCATTTAGAGTGTTACATTTCAGTTAGCTTTAGTTTACGTTAGTTTATTCCATATTAAGGAAAACCATACCATCGATCAAACATTACCAGTAATTACTAATATCATTTTACATACATCATTTACATAATTTAGATTAAGAACATTAATCATATGATTCATTTTCAATCTAACAACAATAGATAGTATAGTATTAGAAAAGTACATAATTTATGTTCACATCATCCAGGTAATTAAGGTACATAAGGCATATCACACTAATTACATTTAAATAGTTACATTACATCCCCTAGATTAGATAAACATAACGAGTAGGATAAACAGATAATATAATTAACCTAATAAAACTTAGGTAACACATTAAATACTTAGTTATAAAAGGAGAATAGTCTATTATAAAAAAAATATGATACTTTAGGTTAGTGTAACATATTAGATGATGAGATCAAAGGGACAAGCCATCAACCCTGTCTCGCCCGTGTAATATATTGTAAATACATGACTCGTGCAGCGATTTTCGCACAGTCATTGAGCTCAAATTTCTCAAACTGAGCCAAAGCTGTACAGTGTCACTCAACGGTTTTTAAATGATCAGAAGAATCAGTGTGGAAGGATGAAAGATGTATGACAGAATGAAGGATGAAAGGAGTATGACAGAAGTGTGAAAGTGAGAGCAAATGGAAAAGAAACGGGAGAAATTGACATCAGTCAGCTGATTCTGCTGCTGTCTGGCTCGATTTTTACTATGTGTCTGTGTTAATGTTGGTTGTCGTTAATGAAAATGTGTTAGTGTGAATGTATTGTCTGTAATATAGTTTAGAACTTAGAATACAGTATTTTGGGTCTCATAACAATGGAATGTAGTCACGATTTAGTGTTATACACCTGTTTGTGGCCACATTGAACAAAATTATGGCACTCAAAAAACTAACATACATACACAGATAAGTTAGAAATATAGGGTAGAAGTTAGATTAGTAGATTTATTACATCCAAACACGCAAACAACCAGAAAAACAAACATATAAATTGCATACACTATTTGTAGATCAAAGGCAGATAACTTTGGTGTCAGGGGACATAATAGACAACGGAGAACTAAATTAACAGTGTAATAAAGTCTTACGCGCGGAAGCGAAGTAGGTAAAGCCTGTCGCACACACTCTTGTAGAATGGTTGTTAAATATTATATGGGGGACATGAAGCAATTCATGTGTTGACCCTAAGAAAGTCAACTTTGTATGGGTAGTAAGTTAATTTACTATGTGAGGGCAGGTCTTATAAGACAACGGTCCGGTTCAGACATACCTCTGATAAATATAATATAGCTTGTGAGAAGTTTCTCACGCCAACCAGGCAAGTTTGTGGCGATTGCCAGTATCCAAGTGAGGCTTTACTTACATTGTGACAATAGTTGTTAAATAGTCTATTGGAAAGCCCAGAGCCAGGTTATCTAGAGTCTTTGACAAAAATTAGAGACACTAATTTTTTTGTGTAGAAACCTCCTTGCGTCACAACCAATAAGTGAAAGTTGATGACGCAACACAAGGGGGGCGGGTTGTGTGTCAAAGACTCAACCGCATCCCTCCGCCAGGGAGAGCGGTCAATCCTGGAGGGACCAGGAGGAGATACGGTGCCCGAGGCAAGAGCAGGGGAGATGAGGGAATCGTGGAAGGTTAGCCACTCCCTCAGAATACACGCAGGCGGTGTTCAGAGAGTTAGCACTCTAATTCACGATACCACCGCACCTCATGAAGCCAGAGCACAGTTGAGTAGACACTCAACAGGCCACGTTTTGCCAGCAGCGTGCGATGTGAGGTAACACGCACGAAGGAGGAAGGTCACCCCCGCGGGGGTGTAACCACGGGAGAGATGTCCGGCAGACGGGAGACTGGACTTGGGGCGTTCACATCGTTTAGAATAACGTTAGGAGTTTTGGGTTCACTCGTAGATAGAGGTTAGCATAGGGTTAGCAGTTTGTGTTAGATAATTCTGTGGCTATATATTGTGTATTGCATTAGCGACTGTTTACCGCTTGTAAGCGAGCCAACGGCAATAAATGGACCATGCATTTTTGCCTCCCACACGACTTGCAAGTTGTCTTGTACGAGTGTGTGAGAAGTACCCGATGATGCCCTGGCAGTTAAGTTGTTGACAATTAGGGTCCACCCCAGTCTCGAATTAATAATCATATGACTGAATCAGCCACATCTCAGTCATTATTATGAAAGGGATTAGTTGGTTGTTTCGGGATTTGAAATTTAAATATTGAGCACAACCCACTACTGGCAACGCTGATCGTATTCTGGTATGAACCTAAGGCCTATCCACGTCAATGTGGAAGCACTATACTCGAGTTTCGCTCTCGTTTGAGCTTGTCAGTGGTGCATATCCCTGACCGGATCCGGAAACAAGCCCCGGATCACTGGTGTGTGAAGCGGGTGTGTAACCCGCGCGGCAGACGCTGGACATGCCAAATTATCATAACAGAATATCACAACGTTACCCATCGTAGGCTATGCTCAAGATTGCCCAATCGCCGCGACTGACGTCCGTCAATCCGATGTGGACCCGAACGATCAGGACTTCTCACTGGCAAGGAACACCAGGCCTCCTAAAATGAAAGGGATTGTTGTTCCATTCCAGGTAAATGAACTAATTCTAGGCGATGGGAATTGTGTTACACGCTATTTACAGTTTTTTTTTTTCTTTCTTATCCCTTGTTGCAGGATATCGCTGTCAACACTACTATTTTACTGTTATTGTTGATAACTAGGCAAGTTTACGTTCAGCAGTTTGCCATTGCTTTCTGAACGACCGGCTCATTTACCAACTCGTTAAAACCCAGCGCAACGCGATCTGCTGCCAAATCGATCACAGCTGTGTTCGAACGCGGGTAAGCGGGCTTACGAATCGCGTCGTAAAGACTGTGCCACGGAGACCGGCATTTATATTTCTTGCTGCCATATTATTAAACAAAGAGACCGATTTATGCGCCTTCTGCCGTATGAGGGTTATGCTCCTGGGCCCATACATAGATAGTACAACCTGGCACTAGGTGATTGATGTGGTCAGTGTCTCGCCGGCCGTGTTTACTTCTAATGACATTTCCTGGTACGCATGTTAATCTCGATTTGGGATTCTAACACACAACCAATGGGGTGGCAGGAAAGATGTTAATCACTGCTTTGACGTCACTCTGTTTGTATGTTATCAACGCAAACATATTGATTAATCAATGGACACTATTGATGCCACTGAAACCAGACAAACATGCACAGGCGTTTGGCGGTAGAACTTAATCCCGTTTCTTCTATAGGTGTCGATGAGTACCTCTAATATAATTTCTTAAACATAGGTTAAGTTTCGCTTTGTTTCGTTTCAGTGACGAGAGAATACAGCAGAAGTTGAATAAAGAGAAGGAAGAGTTTTTTAAAGATGAAATGCCTAAGTCTCTGCATGAAAGATGACCTACCAGCAGTCAAGCAGATGAAGTCAAACCAATTCTCCATCACCAACAACCACAATATAAAGAGACTTAGTTCTGATCTTTTTATGAAGTCATGGTTTGACTCAGATCAACTGAATAATCTCGTGAAACCATGGCGTAGCTCCGAGATACAAGACCAGCTGGTTACAATTCCTAGTCCTGGTGTGATAACTAGCGGCACTTCATGTGAGCCGTCTTTCAGCATGGCTGTAGACTCAGTCCAAATGTGAGTCAAGAGACCAGTGTGAACACGATATCTAATCATCATATTACAAATAAACTGATACTGAACTCTGAAAGCAAAAGTATCCAATTTGGAGAAAGCATGCAAAACCCAGTACGTAGATGATGTAACAGAATCTATGAATAGTATATGTGAAGAAGATCTGTTAGATGTTCATGTGGATTCTTGCCAAGGTGTAATCCCCCAGATTATCTCACCTCTAGAGAATACAGTTGATACAATGAGTTTTTCACCAGGTGTTTGACTGTTCTACTCCTGTTAATCAGTGCTCACTCACAGACACCTTTGCAGAGCCATCGTGGACACAGATGGAGGCTTCAGGGCTGGGTGATATACAGATGGCAGAATCTCAAAGTGTGTCACATCAACGACATGCTGACAAGAAATGGGCAGAATCAGCTGCTGACAAAATGTCTCATATAGTTAACAAACTAACTGAGGATAACAAACAAGCAAGACAATCTCTTGAAGCCTATAGTGCCTTGGAACCTGCTCAAGCTTCTGGCAGATTACACGATTTATGTTACCTCGAACCCCATTAATGTTATGTGACTTGCCAAAGGAAAATATTCTCTCACCATCTGGTGATGATATTCAAAATATAACCAAAAGTAAGTGCCATAAAAGTGGTCGTCAACAAATAGACACATCCAGAAATATACTCTCTAGCAAACTGGCTTCTCTTCTACAAATGGAGTTGATACCATCCTCCTCAAGTGTGTACTCCTTGAAAGAAGAATGTGTAAAGCATGCTTCAAAATTGTTTCAAGATGAGAAGAAAGCATTAAGTAATGCATATCTACAGTCTGGTGTCTACAGTGGCACTTGCCAATCTAGCCACAGCAGAACAGTCAGATCTGGAAAAGACATTCCACCAGATTCATTGGCATGTGCCCAACAGATTTCATCTGCCAATAATATATCTTCACCAGTTTCTAAACTACCAATACTGGACCATAACTTTCTGTCATTATCACCTATTCATGTTTCTACATCCGATACCTGCCAAACTTACTCCAACATGTTGTGTAGCAGTAGATCTGATAATGAAAATCCATCACTGCGTGCCTCAAGAGAGCCATCATTTTCAGATTCTGATAATATAAACGATCTTAATAATTACTGTTCTATAATGACCAATAGAAAGTATGATCCATTCCTCAATCAAACATCCTTTAAGGATTCGAACCCATAACATGCATGGATCTGGCGGATGATGGTGCTTCTTTAAAGTGCTCTGGAAATTCCCACTTCATTGTCCCCCAAACATCAGGGTTAGAGCAGGACAAGCAATCAGATTTGAGATTGATGAAATTAATCACGGTGTTTCAGCAGTTGTCCTGATTTTGTAGTCTCGTCATCATCTGTATCGAATGCGCAGTTTGTTTCTGAGTGCTTTGGTGCAGCATCCTTGACGTCTCAGAGAATTGATGAGCTGGATAGCTTCTTGGGCAATACATCATCCGCCTTTTCATTGGCAACAAATTGTAATCAAACAGTAAACTGCCAGGCTGAGTTAATCGATGAACATTTAGTCTTTGACTCACAAGTAGCACCAGACACTTTCCATGCTGCGGGGCAAATGATTCGTCAGAGAGTGAAACTTTAGTACCAACCTCACTTCTTAGAACTCTCTTGGATACAGAAGGAAAAAGTGTCCAAGGACCCTTGACATATGCTGAATGGATCCTTGAACAAGCCATGAAGAAACAGAGTAACATAAAGACAACACAAATGTCTTATCTAAAGACAGAAAGCAAGAAAATAGACAACAGAAGAGCAAAAAGTAGTAGGAGTATGTACAGAAAATCAGTGAACTTGCCTTTACCAGTGTCTTCACATGGAGTCAAGATCAACTTCAGTCAAAGTAACCTTCCGTACAGAAAGCCAACAAAAGAGCTTCCATTGCCAATTTCAGCTAAAATAACCACTCAACGTCTATCCCCGCCTTCACACGCGAATAACAACACTGCAAGTATTCCTCAAACTAACAATGGATTAAATAATAACAGAATAGACAACAATGCCCAAAAATTTCCCAAGAAGCATCAAATGGCTTTGACCTTCCTGATGATCTCCTTGATAGGGCCATTGAATATTGTGCATCGATGGAAACAGACCAGGAAGACGCTCTTATAACAGATTTGACCGACAATCTTTTATCTGAAGACCATATTAATTCCATCTGTGGATCTCCGTCACAAGGTTTAAAACCAGTGCGTTCTTCAAATACTCATAAGTCAGGACACCCCCCGCTCTCATTGCCATGTTCAGCTTCTTGTCTATCAAAAGAAGGTAGTTGTGAGATATCAACCAATACAAACATCCCCATGAATATTTTAGAATCTCAGTGTTCCAACCTCCAGAATCAGTGCCAAGTCTGAAGTTCAGGTCATCTCAGAGCTGTGTAAATACTGTCAGGGGTTTTGGGAAACCCCTCAAAGCTCCCAAGCAAACTCCGGCACTGCAGGGAGTAAGATAAGCCTTCTTCGTACTGCTGTCATGACTCCTGATGTTGATAAACTCATTAAACACGTGCCTCTGGTTAGTTCATCTAAATATTCTGTAAATAACCATGATGTATTGGTTCCAAAATGTATTAAACTTCGAGAACATTCAGCACTGCCTTCAGCACAAATTTCTCCTGTTAAAGTGTGTCAAATTCCACATGTCAATCTAATAAAACCACCAGAGACAGTATCATTATTTAAACCCCCCCAAAAATGATTATAATCCTAGAATTGCATCAGATCATAAAGCCACGCTTGATTATATTTATAAGACAACTTTATCTAAAGATTCCTTTAGTCGTGGGCAGAAATTAACAAATTGTCTTACGTCTGCTGCCTCAAATGATTTCCCCAAACAAACATCAGGATCAAGCCCCTTTTTTTGTAAAAATCAGCATTCACCCAGGTTGTTCTCCGAAAGTCATTTTTTCCAGCAAAGGTCATGAAAACAGTTCCAACCAAAGGCTAAAACAAATCACTTCGCACACAGCTGCACGAGCAGTCGGGTTGTCAGTGACAGACTCGTCCACCACCCAGCCTGTCTCTGTGATAGTCATGCGCAAGGAAAATAACAGGACAAGGCGTTCCAAAAGCATAGCAGTTCAGACAGACAATGAGCCGGGGAGAAATACCCTGAGTTTGAACTCAGCCCCTCAGATACGTTTCTGTATCCGTCAGTTATATAGCTCTCCCTCATCAATAGCGTCTGAAGAATGTGATATGTCATCTGCAACCACATGTTATCTGTCACCCGTGTCAGCTTCACAATTATCACCTACATCATCTCAGTCGTCGTTGGCGTCAACATCTCAGTCGTCGTTGGCGTCAACATCTCAGTCGTCGTTGGCGTCAACATCTCAGTCGTCTCTTGCAAACATGTCCGAGTTAGAAAAGTGTCTCTGCAGCCACTTATCTGATGGCAGCTCATCGCCCAGAGAGGAGGGTCTTGGAACACTACCAAACGCTTCATTCCTACAGAGACTTTTAATGGGGCAGCTCAGCAAAGACCAGTACCAACATTTAGATAAACAAATGATGGAGGCAGAGAAGAGAGTTATGATATCTTCTGGGGTTTTATAATTGTAGTATTGGTTGGTGTTAACAACAGGACTGTAAAAACGTGATGTAGTAGGATTATTTTTTTTATTTACATTTTTAAAAACCCTGAATGTGTTTATTCTTTTTCTTTTTTCATTTGGAAGTATCCCCTATCTGAAATTTTGTTTTTTGCATGAGCTATGCTGTCCTTTGTAGATCTTGCAGGCTTCTGTAGAGTTTCACATCCAGCCATAGAACAGATCTGTTTGAGCTGTATTTGGTACGATTTTGTAGTATGTGTTTACAACCCCAGCTGGCTGCCGACGTGTACGCACGCCTGTAGTACATGTCTTTAGCTTTGTGTACATATGTATATTGAAGCTATTGTCCTGTTCTGGGTTTACAAAATCAGTTGTCCATTCCTGTTCAATAAATAAATATCATCCTGTCGCTGAACAGATAAACAATCAAATGAACAAGTATTATAATGTTAATTTCCGTTCACTGTGCATTGATATTGTCCGGGATTTCACGAAACAAAACATATAATACAGTGACTCTAGTATGGCGATATATTGTCCTTCTGTCCAAATATGGGGAGGGGATCACATTTGGCGTTTTTTATCCTTTGGCACTCAATCAGTTAAAAGTGGCTTTTACTTTTTCATTTACTGGGGAAAAGAACATACGTTTCATGATGTGTGGGGCCCGGGCATCCTGACTTTTTAAACCCACACACCTTACAAAGGGACCTGGTAAACCAAGATGTCATATATAATTGAACAGTGTTACAGATTCTTCCAGTGAATCAAAAGAGTTATTTCTTCAACGTCCAGGCCTGGTCATTCCTGTTTGCAGAATGAAACCCATCATTTGTTCTTGACAATGTGGGTGATTGGTCATGCAGCTAATAATGTGGGTGATTAGTCATGCAGTCCTGTGGCTAGTTATGGAACCCAACTTCTTCTTCAGTATGAAGGTTTTTGGGTTATGCTATATCTACAACCCCATTCATCGCCATTATCATCATCATCATCATCATCTTTAAATTTTGCCCTCAAGCGTCTTGGGAAGGAATAGTTGACGTTCCAGTGCCCGATGGGTGGCACAGGATATTGTTATTACGTGTGATTGTACAATGTCTCTGATGTCGTCAATCAATTTTCTTCTTGGGGGTCCTCTTGCTCTTGTCGCAAATGATCTTTGATGTAGGGCCAGTGCTGGTGATTGAATGGTGTTGCATTCTAGCGAGATGGAGAAACCTTTGATCTTTTGTCTGTAGTTAAATGTGGCGCAAGGTGTTTATTCCACTGTCTGTCTGATAACAACATTTCTTACTCGGTCTCGGATTGTTAAGTTGGCAGCTCTCCTCAGGCATCTCATTTCACACGTGTTAATTTTGCGTAAGTATAATTTGGAAAAAGTCCAAGTTTGATATTGGTGGGATAGGGTGGTGTGAATATGCAATTTATTATCTGTCGTTTTGTGGACAGGTATGTCAGGATGTTTTAGTTATTATATAAGCGCATTTGCTTAGTGTCATTGGCATGTCGATTTCTCTGTCTTTTCTGCCATCTTCTGTGATAATGCTTCCTAGATAGTTAAATTATTTAACTTATTTCAGAGGTGTATTATGTATCTGTATAGTATTGTTGCAGATAACCTGCATTACTTTAGTGTTATCAGTATGAAATCCAAACACTTCTTCACCATGTGGGCTTTAGTCATGGTACAACTGCAACCCACTTGTCAGTATGAAATCCACCATCTTCTTTTTCATATGTACAATCCACTTGTCAGTATGAAACCCATCATCAGTTTATTTTATCTGCAACCATGTTGCCATCATGATATCCATCACCTTCTCCACGTCATTGTCTGGGAGCTATAACTTCAACTGCAGCTCCGTATCTTCAAGTCACGCCTGACATTCCAGTTTTCTGTAAGTTAATTAAAGGGACTTGACAATGCGATTAGAGTTCTGAACTTCAGTTCCCCATGGAGATGTATCTGTGTGGGATACTTTGGAAATTATGTGGATGGTGAAGCATTCGCAGTGGGCATTTCTTAAGCGAAAGGTGGTAGTTTGTGAGGTTTGTGAGCTGACTCAAACCTGTTGTCCATGGGTATATTTTTTGTCTCAGTGAGTTGAGTTGAGTTGAGTCAAGAACCGATATTACTGCACTCAGGACATTCCCATACGTGCTCCGCCCCCTCGTACAACAGTGAAATCTGCATTGGCTTCAGAGTGGCTGTTTTCCCCTCCGGTTAAAAAAATAATACACTTCATGCATATGTTTGTTGGGTTAAAGAAAACCATAGTGATATTTCCATAAAATGTAAATAATATATGGGGTAACACCTAAAGTGATATTTCCACAACATTTAAATATTAAATGTGATAAAACTTAAAGTGATATTTCCACAAAATCTAAATATTATATGTGATAGAACCTAAAGTGATATTTCTACAAAATCTAAATATTATATGTGATAAAACTTAAAGTGATATTTCTACAAAATCTAAATATTATATGTGGTAAAACTTCAAGTGATATTTCTACAAAATCTAAATATTATATGTGATAAAAACTAAAGTGATATTTCTACAAAATCTAAATATTATATGTGGTAAAACTTAAAGTGATATTTCCACAACATCTAAATACAAGGGGCTTCTCATAAGTCTTTAGTCTGACCATGAAGGAGTAGGCGAAGAATAATTTAAATTTAGCACATGTATAGCTCATTCAATTTTAAGGGAAAATGAATTATGAATTTCCCTCCTCAACTGGTTTTTCCCGATATGGTGCATGGCACAACACACCCTATTGACCAGATCTGCACATCCAACGGTCTGTCAGAATAATAGCGAAATCAGTCGTCAGGACTGTGATAAAATCCTTGATGTTACAGGGAAAAACACCTACAGAAATACATAGGGAGATGGAGCCAGTGTTTGAAGAAGTATATCCTTCGTAAGCTTCTGTAAAAAAGAATTGGTGTTTGCAGTTTAAGTGTGGTCGTTCCCAAGTTCCCGATCTTGGCAGATCAGGACGACAGTCCCCAGAATGCAATGATGCAAATGCTGC
>JACEFZ010006584.1:0-11994 GCA_014155875.1 Cepaea nemoralis | reverse complement strand
ACTTATCTCTCAGACACACACGTCTCTTCTTTCCTCCAGATAAGATCCACAGGGCGCTCACTCTTCAAGGGCTGCTCCGACAATGTGTAAGAGGCGCAGGCAAACTGTCAATGCCATTCAACATAGGCGCTGAGACTATTGTAAATTATTTAGTATGGCAATCTTCTCGGGCTGGATGAAATTACTGCCAATAGACAACATTCATTTGAGTGTATTCTATCTTGGGGTTTCCAGTCGTATGACTACACTCCAGATTGATTATATTGAAAAGATAACATGTGGTGAACATAAGTACATACGGATTCTTCATTAAAACTCTTGATATTTTATTTTTTTACAACATTCAGTCTCCAACATGCAAGATAAGCATTTAAACTTTTAATGCCTCTGGAGTGTTTATGCTTGTTGCTACCGTTTGCAGTCGAATTTTCTCCGTGTTGGACTGGAAGTGTATGGTTTCGTCGTCTTGCTACTGAGTTGAGTGCGTGGCGCGACATTGTGAGCGGAGAATTTCGTGTGAAATTCTTTTACATCTGTCAACGGTTATTTATAGCGTGAACTGCATGTTCGGAATAATGGCGGCCGGCTTTGGCGCATAACTAACTGGATGGCCTTATGCAGTAATGTGTGGCTGCTGTTTTTCTATTGACTGCCGCTTCCATCGACAATGAACTGTATTTTTCGTGGAGTACTTTTGTGTTGGCATTCTGGCGGCGGCATTATGCACAGTGCACCTGTGCTGGCTGTTGATTTGCCGAGACTCCTGTCTGTTCCACTTTTCATATGGGGCAGTGAGGGGCATTGTGTGTGATATTCACTGGCACCGGAACGGAGCATAATGGGGACGACCCGTTGCTGTGAAGTTGGATCCGCGACTAATAACTAATGACTCTTTATATTTTGCTGGGAAAAAAATAATACTGAACTTAAATAATCTTTCACCAATTTCACATCAAATTATCATATCATCAGATATTACACAATTGTTTACTTATTTCAGTTAAGGCTTTTTTCATTGGAAATAATCAATGTTCACATAGATTATAAATGTTTTACTTGGGTTTTCAAGAAACATTTTGAGATAATAGTTCTCGAAAACTATGATCAATTGCAAAAATAACATTACAGGTGTAACTCTGTTCACTGTGGAAACTGCCAGCTAGCAGACTAAACTCTGTATGTTTGTAAGACAAAAGCCCCTCTGCCGTGCGTCCACCTTGACGAGGTAGAGGGGCTTGCGCATTCCAATGACCCCAAGAGCTATGCCGACGGTAGCACTGCTACTGGTAGGGTCACCCATGTCGGACAGGTCAAGGGAGAGGGACCAGACGAAGTGACGCACAAACCTGCTGCCTTGTAGGTAGACTGGGGACAGTCAAAGGCTAGGGAAAGCATCCCGAAAAGTGCTTGTCGAAATCGGATGTACTGAGCCACAAGCTTGACAAAGAAGTGCAACGTAACTTTATCATTTCATGATGCCACAGATGAAAATTAATCGTTATGGTGCTAATCCCGTGAAGTCCCATCAGGCGGTGATAGTGCCGGGCCCCCTGCCTCGAGGGGGTCCACCCATGACTACTGGTGGTCACCTTCCCCTGTGCTGTGGAGTCAAGGCACAGAGGAGTAGGTTAAGAGCTATTGACCAAATACCAAGGACACTCAACATACTACAGTGGAATGTTGAAGGAGTTTATAACAAGAAAGAATCCCTGACACAGCGTCTTCATAAAGATAGAATAGATGTGGCATGCATTCAAGAGACACACCTCAATGCCAATCGCAAATTTTCAGTCAGAGGATATCAGGCCACACGTTTCGACCGCGAAGGACATAAAGGAGGAGTTCTAATACTTACACGAAATACAATACCTTGCAGCGAAGTATCTGTGATCTCTGACAACCAAACAGAAATTATAGGTGTTGATATAATGATAAAGGACGTGAAAATAAGAATCTAAAATCTGTATAGCCCAGCAGATAAGGACCTTACACTCTCAAACATGAAAATAACTGACACAAACTGCATTATTGTCGGAGACTTTAATAGCCGTTCAGAAAGATGGGGATACCCAGATACTGACAAAAGAGGAGATGAATTGGAGGACTGGGAAATAGACTCAAATCTCCATCTACTCAACAAAGCGGATGACACACCAAGCTTCTACTCCAGAAGATGGCTTACCACTTCTACTCCAGACTTAGCTTTCTGCACGACATCCTCCACAAAATCGATCGCCATGTGCTGGACCAATTAGCAGGTAGTAAGACAAAAGTAAAGAACACGTGTTCATACATTCAAGCCTATTGGGTATATGGTGCTTGTCCCATATCATGTCTCCCCATGCTATGACTCCCCATGCTATGACTCCTCATGCTATGTCTCCCCATGCTATGTCTCCCCATGCTATGTCTCCCCATGCTATATCTCCCCATGCTATGTCTCCCCAAGCTATGACTCCTCATGCTATGTCTCCCCATGCTTTGTCTCCACATGCTATGTCT
Organism: Cepaea nemoralis; assembly: GCA_014155875.1. NCBI lineage: Eukaryota > Metazoa > Mollusca > Gastropoda > Stylommatophora > Helicidae > Cepaea > Cepaea nemoralis. Next base: position 9,492 of record JACEFZ010006584.1, on the reverse strand, counting down.
CCCCATGCTATATCTCCCCATGCTATATCTCCCCATGCTATGACTCCCCATGCTATATCTCCCCAAGCTATGACTCCTCATGCTATGTCTCCCCATGCTTTGTCTCCCCATGCTATGTCTCCCCATGCTATGTCTCCCCATGCTTTGTCTCCCCATGCTATGTCTCCCCATGCTATGTCTCCCCATGCTATGTCTTCCCATACTTTATCTCCCCAAGCTATGACTCCCCTTGCTATGTCTCCCCATGCTATGTTTCCCAATGCTGTCTCCCCATGCTGTGTCTCCCCATGCTATGTTTCCACATGCTGTGTCCCCCCAAGCTATGTTTCCCCATGCTATGTCTCCCCAAGCTATGACTCCCCAAGCTATGTCTCCCCATACTATGTCTCCCCATGCTATGACTCCTCATGCTATGTCTCCCCATGCTATGTCTCCCCATGCTATGTCTCCCCATGCTATGTCTCCCCATGCTATATCTCCCCATGCTATGTCTCCCCAAGCTATGACTCCTCATGCTATGTCTCCCCATGCTTTGTCTCCACATGCTATGTCTCCCCATGCTATATCTCCCCATGCTATATCTCCCCATGCTATGACTCCCCATGCTATATCTCCCCAAGCTATGACTCCTCATGCTATGTCTCCCCATGCTTTGTCTCCCCATGCTATGTCTCCCCATGCTATGTCTCCCCATGCTTTGTCTCCCCATGCTATGTCTCCCCATGCTATGTCTCCCCATGCTATGTCTTCCCATACTTTATCTCCCCAAGCTATGACTCCCCTTGCTATGTCTCCCCATGCTATGTTTCCCAATGCTGTCTCCCATGCTGTGTCTCCCCATGCTATGTTTCCACATGCTGTGTCCCCCCAAGCTATGTTTCCCCATGCTATGTCTCCCCAAGCTATGACTCCCCAAGCTATGTCTCCCCATACTATATCTCCCCATGCTATGTCTCTCTATGCTATGTTTCCTCATGCCGTATCTCCCCATGCTGTGTCTCCCCACGCTGTGTCTCCCCACGCTGTGTCTCCCCACGCTGTATCTCCCCATGCTGTATCTCCCCATGCTGTATCTCCCCATGCTGTGTCTCGCCATGCTGTATCTCGCCATGCTGTATCTCCCCATGCTGTATCTCCCTATGCTGTCTCCCCATGCTATGTCTTCCCATGCTATGTCTCCCCATGCAGTGTCTCCCCATGCTATGTCTCCGCATACTATGTCTCCCCATGCTATGTCTGTCTCCCCATGCTATGTCTCCCCATGCTGTGTCTCCCCATGCTATGACTCCCCATGCTGTGTCTCCCCATGCTATGTCTCCCCATGCTGTGTCTCCCCATGCTATATCTCCCCAAGCTATGACTTTTTTGATATAAACATTGTTTCTGTTTTCTTAATATTTAAGGACAGTCCTGTTTTGCACTGTCTGGAATGTACAAATAGTGTATGTCTTTTGCAATTTCAGCTATCAGTAATGTGTCTTCCACGTAGCGTGGATTGTTTATAACATCCTAATCGTCTTCATGGTCTCTCTCTCTCTCTCTCTCTCTCCCTCTCTCTCTCTCGTTCTCTATTCTTCTCATCTCTCTCTCCCTCTCTCTCTCTCTCTCTCTCTCTCTCTCTCTCGTCTCTCTTCTCTCTCTTTTCTCTCTCTCTCTTCTCTCTCTCTCTCTTCTCTCTCTCTCTCCCCTCTCCTCTCTCTCTCTCTTCTCTCTCTCTCTTTCTCTCTCTCTTCTCTCTCTCTTTCTTCTCTCTCTCTCCCTCTCTCTCTCTCTCCCTCTCTCTCTCTTCTCTTCTCTCTCTCTCTCTCTCTCTCTCTCTCTCTCTCTCTCTCTCTTTTCTCTCTCTCATTATTATAATCCAGATTGAATTAGTTTTCGTAGTGCGGAATTTATTAGCTTAGAACATAATTAATGACAGCCACACAAAACAAGTTAATTAATAATACCACATGTGTTAGTGGAATCCAAACCTTCTGTCGGTCAGTCAGTTCGACTGTCCAGTGTGATTATTGATGGGGAAAGGGTTATCATCATGTGCCAGTGCCGGTAATATCTCGCCATCTTATACTAATCACCAGAGTCGTGGATCAGCTCTGTGTTCCTGTCCCGACAATGCCATGTAGTCAAGCTATCCATACATTTACATCTCTGCCTTCCCTCCTGTGCATTTCCCCTCAGTCTTGCCAATTGTTACCAAGATCTATAGTTTATTTCTTCTCATAATGTGCCTAAAACAATTTAACTAAAGTTGGAATCTACGTCTAATTTCTCTAATCCGTTTGTGGCTTTAATTTGCCTCTTGTAAGACTAGGTAATTGGTTTCTCTCTCTGTCCATGGTATTCTGTGCATTTCCTTCAGAAACCACATTTCCACTACCATTGTTTTTCCGCTTGTCTGCTCATCGTCCATGTATCACATCCATACAAAAGTACAAGTTATATGCAGCAATTCAACTCTTATGTTTTTCTCGTTGCATTTGGTATCATGTTATTAGTAAGTGTGTTTTCCATTTTGCAAAGGGATACCTTTGCCATAGCGATTCTTGCTCTAATCTCTTCAAGGCACCTTCCATTACATGGTATGATTGTTCCGAGATAGTTGTACCGATTCACTTGTTTAAGGCTATTTCATTTATCTGCATATTACATTGTAGCATTTTGATATTCTTAGAGACGACCATAATCTCTGTATTCCTACAATTTAATTGTAAGCCTAGTTGTTCATTGTGTACAACAACAGTATTTAATAAATGTTGCAGATTATGTTCATTGGCTGCAGTCAATACTGCTCTAATGTTATTGATGTTACATCCTCCAATGGTGATTCCTCTCACATCTAAATGTTTAAATAAATTTTTTGTTGTACAAGGTAAACAGATATGGATACATTACATATTCTTGTCGCACACCTCTCTTAATAAGCTGGTATTGATCTACTTCATTATCAGTCTTTATGGCAGCTTGTTGCTTCCAGTATATGTTGTTTACAAGTCTAAGGTCTTTCCCAAAGCATATTGTATATAACTAATCTGTGGTCGCTATAGCAGTCTGCATTTGGTATAGTTTTTTTTATGACTTTTAAGGCATTTCGAAAATCTTATGTTGATGAGGATGTAATTAATCTGATTTCTGATCTTATTGTCCGGACTTCCCCATGTCCATAATCTACTTAGATGTTGTTGATACCGGATATTTTCCATTAAATATATCACGCTTTTTTTGCACATTGTACAAGTCTGCAACCTCTTTCATCCCGCCTAGCCCATACTTGCCTAGTGTGCACCCGTCTTGTTGATTTCCAACTTTAGCATTAAAGTTACCCATTATGATATTTAATTCTGAATACTTCCACATTATACAATTCATAAATGCTGTCAATACTGCTGTTTTTTGTTGGTGCATAAACTTGAATGATATATTTAGATTACTTAACTTTAACAGCAATATTCTGTCTCACACAGTCCAATGTCCTTTAATAAATTTTGATATCTCCAGATCCATTATAAATGCTACCCCTGGCTATTTTCTTTTCCCACCAGAATAGGATATTATATAATCCTCGGATGTTATCATGCCAACTCCTTTCCATCTGGTCTCACATATACCTAACATCTTAATACTAAATTTTCCCATTTCTTGCTTGATCTTTGCCAGTTTCCCATTCCCACTCATAGTTCTAACGTTCCATGTTCCCGTTGTAAATGTTGATGCTCTTTTGCACTCAGTTGCTTGCTGATCGTCTGGAGTCACCTGGTGCACATGACTACCCAAACCGGGTGAGGCTGATCCTGATTTACGCAATTTCTCCGATTTTCTATCAAACTAAAAAACATGAGTTTCTTGGGATCTGTAAAGAAGGTAGTTTGCCATTTCTTTCCTTCTTATGGAACAAAAGAAATAGCAAAAGCAAAAGCAAAAGCAGCGGCTGCAGCAGGATACAACAATATGAAGTGCAAACAATTAGGTATATTTAGTTCCTGCGAAAAAAAGAGACATACTAAACACAGACACAATATGCATACCTTACAAAGAACTCCATAATACACAAGTGAAAACAAGGTGTGACTTATCCAAAATCAGAAACAATCAATAAATTTAAAATAATGTAATAATAAAATAAAATAAAATAAAAAACAAGTATTATAGGACACAAAGGACAAAGGACGGCCGACGTTTCGATTCAAAGACTCTTTGTCGAGGACAGGAGAACACAAATAGATAAAAAACGAAAAAATACAAAACACACAACAACAACAAAATAAACCCGACTACTTAATTTCATGAAATTACTATTATAATTTGAACTTGTGACGACCCAGCTTCAACACTGAGATACAGTTTAGAGAGGAATGTTGTCGATATTCTTCCTCAAATTATAGTATAAAAATCACCCAAGCAAACTGTTAGGGCCCCGCATGTCACGAGAGAGTGGCACAACAGTTATTGAATTGTTATATTATTAGTGTGTTTGCTTAGTGCATTTCATGTCAGTCGGCGGACCAGTCTTTCCTGCACCGCCTGTTTCACTAAATGGAATCTACCTCTATGTTACATACAATAGAACCTTTAACACATTAGAGTTGACCACTGTCAGTATCATGACAGGGAGCCGCGGTAGCATAGTGATTAGACATTTGTCTGCAGGTTCGGCTGTCACGGGTTTAAATCCACATGGGGGAGGATTTAAACAATGATTTGGTCTCCGATGTCCACCCAGTCTAAATAAGTACTGGGGATGTCTTGAGAAGTAACCACGACATACCTCACACTGAACACATCACCCACCTGTCTCTGATTGGTCTAGAATATAATGAGTCTAGAAGCATATACCCAGTGCTGATTGGTCTAGAATATAATGAGTCTAGCAGCATATACCCAGTGCTGATTGGTCTAGAATATAATGAGTCTAGCAGCATATACCCAGTGCTGATTGGTCTAGAATATAATGAGTCTAGCAGCATATACCCAGTGCTGATTGGTCTAGAATATAATGGCTCTAACAGCATATACCTACCCCTCATTAAGGCGTGCAAAAAGGTCCTTTGTTGCTGCTGTTAATTCTGGCATGGAGCCTCATACCCTGCAGTTGTCATACACGCGCGTATATGTAATTGAGATATTCCGGCTTTTTAAGTTCTCTATGTGATATCACCAGGGCGTCAGATAATAAGATGTGCATTCCCATTAAAGAGACGGAAGGTGCAGTAATTAAAGAATAAGGGTACTCCAGGAAAAGCTGCGGAGATATTGTAGCTAAAGTACTTTTACAGCCCCAGAAACAGCCTTTCTGCTTAACAGGGCCCAGTCGAAGAGAATAGCGTAAATGTGATCATTGTCATTAGCTCTCTCGTTCCAACAAGCGCCACGGCAGTTCTTCAATAACAAGTATATAATAATCATCGTCACCATCAAGTGCCGTGCCATGCCAGCTGGCGTAGGCGTTCATGCCTCTCCACAGATCTCGGTCTCTGGTGTTCTGGATCAACTCTGCTGCTGATATTCCCTCATTGCCACTATTCCAGTCCATCTAGCAGCATTTCTCATGGTCGGCCTCTGCCTCTCTTACCCTCAATCTTTTCAGACGTCACGATGTTCTCCAAAGCCTCTTTTCTCACCACATGGCCAAAGAAAGCTGTTTGTCTTTTCCTTATTAAATATACATTACATTAAAATAATGGGTGCACAGTTCTAAAGGAGTTAACATAGTAACACTTTATCAGCCCAGCGTACTAACTCCATAAAACTCGCGAGGGTCCACATGTGTGTATAGCAGAATCACGTATACTGTAAATATTCTTGCGTGGGTATCTATTGACATATAAATAAAGTCAGCTCAGATTTTACTGTTACCCTGCTTCACATGTGGGAAGCATGTAAATACATTGGCATCTACTCTCACGACTATGAACGCCATCAGCTAATAGAGAAGACAGAGTAGAGCCATTAGCAAACACAGATACCCGACAACATGAATTTAAATCCTAGTCTTGTGGATCAATACGGATTTTCCCTTGTCAACAAAAATACAAGTAGCTGATCGAAAGATATTCAAGGCGATAGCCAGATATAGATTGACACGCATTAAACATAGATGACATGGTGCAGGAGGGGGGCAATAGCCAGATATATATTGACACACATAACACCTAGATGACATGTTGTAGGAGGATGGCAGTAGCCAGATATAGATTGACACAAATAACATATAGATGACACGATGCAGAAGGGGGCAATAGCCAGGTATAGATTGACACACATAACACCTAGATGATATGTTGTAGGAGGATGGCAGTAGCCAGATATAGATTGACACACATAACATATATATGACACGATGCAGAAGGGGGCAATAGCCAGATATAGATTGACACACACACACACAACACCTAGATGACACGTTGTAGTAGGATGGCAGTAGTAAGATATAGATTGACACACATTACACCTAGATGACATGGTGCATGGGCATGGTTGTAGGCAGAAATAACGCAAACATAGCTTAAACAAATGTTGAAGGCTTTAATTTTGATGTTATGGACCAGGCAGTAATAGTAATAATCATAACAGTAACAAATCGTTGCAACACTTAGTTTACTACAATTTAGTTAAAAACCACATACTGTATAGTTAATACTGTATACTTAGTAGTATTACTATTTATTAGTCTTATTCATATTTATTTTAATATAGTTAATACCATATATTTTTTATCATAAAGTTAACGCCGTATCGTCAGGGTAAGGATAGAGATCGGGTTGCTGTGGAACTACAAACAGAACTCAGTCGCATAAGCACTTGGTGTGTGGAATCTGGAACAATGGTCAACCCAACGAAGGCAGCAGTGACATGGTTCTCTTTGAATAATCATATTGTTAACACTCCATCATCAACTGTAAATTTGTGTTCAGATACTGTGGAAAGGAAGCAGGCAATGAATTACCAGGGGATACGTTTTGATCAAAGCCTTGCTTATAATGAGCACATAGACCAGGTGATAACAAAGGCCAAGCGGGGTTTGGCTGCGATGCGGGTGATGGCGGCAGCAAACTGTCAGCAGCACCATCTATGTCTTCTATACAAGGGGCTCGTCTATTTTTGAATATGCGATGGCGATCCTGACTCTCAGCCGTAAGCTGATGGAAAGGATGGACATGATACAGAACGAAGCTATGCGTATTATTCTTGGATAAACTGGAGATACAGCATGGAGGGCGATGAGCTACCTTCTTGATTCTCCAACTATGGAGGACAGAATACAAATCTGCTGAGCACGTGACTACCTCAGAGTCAATGGAAACACACAACATAGTGAAATTAAGAAGGTAAAGGGCAGCAGGTTAAAAAGAGGAAAGTCGTGGATGGGTCAAGCCGAAGACATTCTTCAACAGGTATATTCACTTGAGGACTTATAACCTGGCGAGGTGTGGATACGAGTGCCAACATATTTCTGTACGTCTTTGTCAGTTCGCATCCAACTAGACAGAAAATGCAGACAAGAAAATCCGGTTGCTGTGGAGGCGGAAGTACAGGCTTTAATTTTCGAGAATTATTTAGAGGGTGATGCTGTCATTTACACAGATGTTCGACGAGTGAGAAGTTCATGGGCTTTTACGGCTCATGCCGGAGGGATAATTGTGAAGAAAGATTCTGGTGCTTTTGCTTTGACCAATAGTAGCCTGACTATGGAAGTCATGGCAGTAAGTACAGCAATAACATGGCTCGAGACACAGACATTCGCTAGGGCATGTTTCCTTAGTGACTCAATGTGTATGCTCAATAAGATAGAGATGGGGTGTATCCAAAGAGAGCGACTGCTGTCTCTGGCGCGATCTCAGCTCGCAAAAATTAGCTTCACTTTCGTGCCAGGACATTCGGGTGTACAAGGAAATGAGCAGGCTGACAGGCTTGCAGGTAAAGCTACTATGGATGGTGGACTAGCCATGGAACAGGCTGATATTCTGAATGCTCTACGAAAAGTAAGTCGTTTGCAAGAATCGAGTGATGACTATGAAATCTACAACCATGTCCAGGATACGAGACCAGCAAACTAAAAGAGGTGTGGCCAAACAAGAACACTACGCGGGAAGCCAAAGAAGATTAATAAACCAACACAGAACTGGTGTCGTCATTCGCTACACGCTGCGGGATTTACTGAGGAGGGGATCCGAGCACTTATGCACTGAATGTTCCGGTGTGCATTGATGCTGATCTATCGACTAACTAACTAACTAACTAACTAACTAACTAACTGACTGACTGACTGACTGACTGACTGACTGACTGACTGACTGACTGACTGACTGACCCCGTATACTCAGTACTATATAGTTAATAGCTTATTTTTATTACCATATAGTTAATAGTGTATGTTTATTACCATATAGTTAATAATGTATATTTATTATCATATATTTAATAGCGTATATTTATTACCATATAGTTAATAGCGTATATTAATTACTATACGGTCATTAATGTATATTTATTACTATTTAGTTAATACCATATAGCTTGTTCACTATTGTAAATGCCATTGCCGGTCCATCCCGTGAGGGCTTTGACAGAGCCGAGGAAATAACCGGCGTCTGTGGCTTAGGGGATAGTGAAACGGGCAATTTCATAATTTTCCGGCATAAAGAGTCGAAGGACATGCAATTAACTTGGGTAGTAGCACATAAGAACCCACTGCCATGCAGTGTTGACGCCTATGACTTGTTTTGTTATAATGACGATAATGAAGAACATGGAAAACCAGAAGTTCGATACTACAGGGATCATGGATTTTCCATGTGTATTTCCTCAAACCAGGGAAGAGATCAGACGATAAAATCAATTACCCTACAAACCTACCATTCGTTGTCGATAGCGCGAAAGACTGAGAGTTCGCTGTAGATCTGAAGAGCCATGATACAATTCCTGACATTTTCCGGAAGTTTCGGGAGAAAACCGGACATTCTGGTGCTCGCCAGTTAACGCCCGTCGAGCAGATTGTTCCATACAAATCAATCGACAACCAAGGAGAGGCAATTCTTTAGTGTGGTAATGTACGTAGGCCTGGTCACTAGTCTTTGGCAGGAAGGTTATGTAGTCAAAGTAGGGGTCAGCGGAAGAGCTACAATTATGCATATGCTTGTTCGGAACCAGCTGGCTATGAAACAACTTGAAGGACGCAAGGAAGAAATCGCTGCAGTCAGAAGACCTATGCCTCTTTCGTCAGTCTAGCCAGGCTCTAGCAATCCAACCAATAGTAGACGCAAACTTTACTTTCTAATGCTGACCAACTAGCCACTCTTTAATGTAACAACGTTTCTTCTTAGGCGTGGACACTGCGGCGTGGAGTCTTTGTGCATGGCAGTGACACCGTAATGGAGATATGATCGTTGGAAGTGCCACTACCACAGCTAGGCCGTGACAGCAGTCGCTGATGGAAGAGCGGGACGCCCTGAGATGGTCACCTTTCTAAGCAGAAATAAGGGCCAGAGGAAGAAGGGA
>JACEFZ010006583.1:0-29782 GCA_014155875.1 Cepaea nemoralis | reverse complement strand
GTGGTGTAGCTGTCACAACCGATCTATGGGATTATAAGCATGAAGAAGATGGTTTGTGAGAAGCTTCTATAGACGCCTGCTTTTGGATTCAGTTACATACATATACAAACATGCATTCTATCAGTATGGATAGAGAGGCAGATGAGATAGAAGAATGCGTGTGTGTATGTGTGTGTGTGAGAAAGAGAGAGAGAGAGAGAGAGAGAGAGAGAGGGGGGGGGAAGAGGTATGGGGTGGGGGAGGGGGGAGATGCTCAAGAAAGGCCTACAGTTGAATATAAATGATAGTTGAAAGCCAAGTGTTTAACTCGGACTGTCCAGCTAGGCTGTTGAAAAATGGATCAGTTGTTCACTTTGATATGTTTACTTTGGGTACTTTTTGACGCTAGTATGTCTGTGGTGCCGGTCTCTTTGGCCGAGGGGTTAGAACACTTTCTCCGTAATCCCGTTTATCACGCAGTCTCGTAGCAGGGCGAGAGCTGGGAGCGGTTCGACCCCCGCTGGTGATTTGCGGGATAACTGAGCCGGCCGCTCAGAAAGCAATGGCAAACTACTGAGCATAATCTTGCCAAGAAATCAACAGACAGCTGAAAGATGCTGATGTTGACAGCGATGTCCTGTAAAGGATATGCAAAACATTTTTTATATATGTCTGTGGTAGGCAGTTGTTCACGTTGATACAATGTCTACGTTGGGCAGTTTCAATCATTCATAGTTTTCGTACATTAATTATCTATTGTGCATTTTAATTTCACATTAAAAAAAACATTGTCAGTGAATATTGTGAACATAAACAATGCATAATGTGATATCAGGTAGGCAGACAGACAGACACACATACACACACAGACACGCACACATACAGATACAATAGAGAGAGGAGGAGGGGAGAGAAAGCAGTGAAAAATATGCAGAGTGAGAGAGATGGACAGAAATGACCAGTGAGTGACAGAGTGACAAGAGTGTGTGTAGCTCCGAAAGAGATGCACAGTGAGAGACAGTGACAGAGAGTGACAAATTAACCGAGAATGAGGACACTGAAAATTATTGCCAGGGTGATGACAGAATTACACAAAATGACAGATTGACAAAGAGTGTGACAGAGTGATATGGAGAGTAACAGCATGAGTTAGAAGCATTAAGACCAGAGAGGCAGCGAGACCAGAGAGGAGGTGACAATGCTCAAGAGGACGAGACATAGAGGACGCGGCAGAGAGGACGAGACAGAGGGGACGTGACAGAGAGGACGAGACAGAGAGGGCAAGACAGAGAGGACGAGACAGAGAGGGCAAGAGGACAAGACAGAGAACAAGACAGGGAGGGCGAGACAGAGGACGAGACAGAGGATGAGACTGAGAGGACGAGACAGAGAGGACGAGACAGAGAGGACAAGACAGAGAGGACAAGACAGGGAGGGCGAGACAGAGAGGACAAGACAGGGAGGGCGAGACAGAGAGGACAAGACAGAGGACGAGACAGAGAGGACGAGACAGAGAGGACGAGACAGAGAGGACAAGACAGAGAGGACGAGACAGAGAGGACGAGACAGAGAGGACGAGACAGAGAGGACGAGACAGAGAGGACAAGACAGAGAGGACAAGACAGAGAGGACAAGACAGGGAGGGCGAGACAGAGAGGACGAGACAGAGAGAGAGAGAGAGAGGGAGACACTCAGTGAACAAGCAGCAGAGACACAGAGGGAGACAGGACGATTCGGAGAATGAGACACAGAGAGCAAGATAGAGAACGAGAGAGAGAGAGAGAGAGAGAGAGAGAGAGAGAGAGAGAGAGAGTGCTTAACTTATATTCTTCTTCTTCTTCTTCTTCTTCTTCTTCTTCTTCTTCTTCTTCTTCTTCTTCTTCTTCTTCTTCTTCTTCTTCTTCTTCTTCTTCTTCTTCTTCTTCTTCTTCTTCTTCTTCTTCTTCTTCTTTCTCCTCCTCCTCCTCCTCCTCTCCTCCGCCTCCTCCTCCTCTTCCTCTTCCTCCTCCTCATTCTCCTGCTGCTGCTGCTGCCCCCTCGCCGCCGCCGCCGCCACCACCGCCGCTGCTGCTGCTGCTGCTGCTGTTTCTGCTGCTTTCATCCGGAGAGCTTTTTCGAACGTGATTGCGTTGTGCCTGTTTACAGCAGAGCTGCGTTCTTGCGCCTTTAGGCCGACACATCCGACTTCTGCGGGCTATTGTTGACCGGGTTAACCTTCCCGGGAAGTTTATATTCTAGGATACACAGCGCGTACATGGCTCTGATAAAGACTAAAAAACGTAGTTCCAGAGAGTTATCACCGGCGCCAACTGGCAAGTCACGTGATGATTACTGACATGAACATTTGCGTAATCCGTTAAATTGTCATACAACCAGATGCAGAAACAGGGAAACGGACACATCAACAAGCACAGCGTTAAGCGGAAAACAGGCGCGAATAAACGTAGACGTTTATAAACTAAGACAAGACAGCCGATATAATGCACAGACCCTTCCGTTGAGAATGTTTCCACAGATGTACAGACACAATCTGTTTGTATCTCAAGTGAGCTATGTTAAATAGATAACTAGGGGAAAGAGCAAGGAACTAACAACAAAAGAAAACTTAATTATCTTTAACTTGTTCAATCTCAGAAGAAAACAACAGCTATCAATTTAGGAAATAATAACAACAACAACAACAAAACACACATCAAAATTACCAGTGTATTATTTTCACTTGAACCAAATAAGCTTGGCTTAAGTAACAAGTTGTCCGATTTCTTACTGTAAGAAGTAACACAATAAAACACTCATTTTATCCTCCTTAAAGACCCGCATTGGGTATATGCTGCAACAGATATAGAACCTCCGTGGCGAAGTGGTCAAGCCGTCTGACTCGGGCTCCGAAGGTTGTGGGTTCGATTAAGAGTCGCGTCCTTCGGTTCACGAGTGCATTTTATTGAGACACATGGGGATCGTTGCTGGAGCTATGAAGTCCGTGCATTGTGCGACGCTTTCGGCAGTTCGCTGCAGAAACAGACTGAGCCATATGGGGTAAAAACCCGGTGCAATGAAATCGACCCTGTCGACTTTTAAGCGACTTTTTAAAGCGATATTTGTATAGAACAATGGGCACTTGGTGGGAGAGGTAATATGGGCAGTATCAAGCCGGTTTTAACCCATGATCACCGGGCCGACAGCCCAGCGTCTAGCCACTATGCCAGCGTCTAGCCATTACACTTGGGCTGCTTCCTTTCTCTAGTGTTAAAAATTGGGGTTAAAGTGAATGGGACTGACTTCATTGCACTGGATTTTATCCCATATGACGGGGTCTCTTTCCGCAGAGTGGCTTGCCCAAAGTTCGCACAGATCTTGAACTCTTTAGCTTCGCCTCCAACCCCAGTAGGCTCCGTTTCTGTAGTGTGGTCTGACTAAACCGTGAAATGTACACTCGCACATGATACGTTGATGGGTGCTTCTGAAGGACAGCCAGGCTTGATCTGTTGTTTCCGGTAGATTGAGTTCAAGGGAAAGATTTGGAAGGCGTGCGCCAGTAACATAAACATCAATATCAGTTGATGTTGGTGTTCTTGTTGTTGTTGTTGTCTTATGCAAATGCAGTTAGGCGTCGTGGGGAGGAGTTATTCATGTTCCAGAGCCTGTCACATGGGCCTTTCCTCAAATTTCCCCCACGGTCTATGAGCATAATTTGGCTGGGATCAAGTAAATTCCCTATCGGTTTACTAGACCTGTTGAACCCTTACACAAAGAGAGGAGTGGATTACGTAGGAGAGTAAAGGACAATGACATACGGTTCAATAATGTTCATTGTGTGTTTGTTTATGTTACTAGGTATTAAGTTGCATTGTTTATTAAGCTGCATCTCAGACTACAAACAGATTCAGTTCCAAACAAACAATAGAGTTGGATCAAACATGGATGGGGAAGAGTTGGAAATAGGGGTGCATCACAGTTATGGTTTAACAGTTGTTAATATGGTAGCAGGTTTGTTCAGGACCGTGCGGTAGATTTTCTCAGTATGATGCAAGTCTTCGAAATGCTAAATTTTCTTTTTCTGTAAAAATGCCGTCACCTTATGAATCCCCATTACGTTGCCGCCTGATGCGGCTGGCTCTTTGTATCATAACACGGCACGGCTCTGTGTATGGTGCATTATAAAGCAATGACAGCATTTAGTCGATGCTCTGGGTATGTTATATTATAAAGCAGTGACAACATTTAGTCGGTGTATAAGCCCGTAACAGTTATGTGAAGTCACTTAAGATGAGTAATAATCCTATGCCATTTAATCATTTAATTTTGTATCCACTTGTCTTCATTGACGACATTTGGATCAATTGTTTCTTGTCTTGCCAAATTTTGTGTTACTAGTTATTAGGTTGCATTGTTTATTAAATTACATTTTTAGACCACTTAATTTTGCATTCATCTGCCTTCAGACATGACATGTGGATCAATTGTTTCTTCTGTCTTGTCCCGCTTAGAGCAAATTATTGAAAAAGCACAATAATTGGATACAGCAGTTTTGACAAGTTTACCAAACACTCCAGCTTTGACCTGTCATGCAAATAGTTGTGAATAGAAGTTGTATCAATTATCGGCATGTAAGATTAGACGAAAAATTAATTCATTTTGCTCTTAAAGTTGCAGGTCTGGCCTATTTTATAAAGGAAATTAGCCATTGAAATATATATATATATATGTTGCGCTCTCTTTGAACTCAAGGGTAGTCCATATACAATATTTGTGGACTGAATTTCCCAATCACTAGTGCTAACCATCAGGCGGATTAGTTTCTACTTCTAAGCATGCAAGTCAAGGACGAGAAGCCAAAATGTTAGCCCAGTTGACCGGTGTAGGGGTTGAACCCGCTACCACAGCATCAGCACACCGGATGTTTAAGAACGAGCGCTCGTATCGAATCGGCCATGCTGATCACCACTCCATATTATGAGGCACTTGTGTAATTAACCTGCCCATGTCGAGGACGAGAAGTCAACAGTAATCTCCAGGTGACCGCCGTGTGGATACGGAGACAGTTTAAGCACGAACAAGTCAAACCTTCTAGCCACGTGGACTTCGAGGGTTTAGCCTATCGACGGTTGAACAGGGTTGAGACAATTTATCTCAAACATGCACCATCTGTTCTCGCCGTTAAAGCGCCAAATACAGTCTGCCACCCTTTATTGTATCCTTAACCTTAACTTGCACGTGATCGCATGTTTATTACAAAATTCCACAATTTCCCAAATGTGTGTTTTCTTACAGCTTGACACCTTTACATCTGGGAGGGCTAAACGTTCACATACATAAGGATACGTTACAGCCGTCTAAACATATCTACTTGCCACGATTATATGTAATGTAGCATGCAATTTTACATATATCTGCCATGTTTTTCTTAATTCTCATTTTCTGCATTGACCTTCAGGAAACCATTTCCCCTCCACGTCATATCCTATTCACCTTTAACCTTAATCACATGGCCCAGTATGTTTAGACAGACTACCGCAGTTTTGTAAATTGAATTATGAGTTCTTTTCTGCTCCTAATCAGCGGACAGGAAACTGGCGTTTCAGTGGCACCAGCGTCTCAGGGAGCTGCGTTATCGCTGCCTGAGAGCTGGGGTGAACAAGCTGAGCTTCACCGTAAGGTTACTAGATTCCACCCCGGGTATGTCTTGATAGGAATACGTTGACGTGGTCGGGTAGATAGCTAGAATGATGTCTGACATGATTGCAAACGGCGCTGCGTGTGTACGTTGTTATCGTTCGTGTTGGGGTTGGTAAGAATCATCTCTATTCCACATGGATGCATAAGTGCTCCATTCTCCTCTTGTAGATCATCATCATCATCAGTATAAAGCGGGTCTACTGTAGAACACCTGTTCCTTTCTCGTACCGCCGGAAAGATGTTAGCTTCCTTCTATTTGCATGTTCATGTTAGCACAATATCTTTGGTAGGCGGTTGTTCACGTTGCTAGAATGTCTACATTAAGCAGTTGTTAATGTTGGCACAATGTCTATTGTGGGCGGTTGTTCACATCGACACAATGTCTATTTTAGGCGGTTGTTCACGTTGACACAATGTCTATGGTAGAGAGTTGTTCACATTGACACAATGTCTATGGTAGAGAGTTGTTCACATTGACACAATGTCTTTGGTAGAGAGTTGTTCACATTGACACAATGTCTATGGTAGAGAGTTGTTCACATTGACACAATATCTATGGTAGAGAGTTGTTCACATTGACACAATGTCTATGGTAGAGATTTGTTCACATTGACACAATGTCTATGGTAGAGAGTTGTTCACATTGACACAATATCTATGGTAGAGAGTTGTTCACATTCACACAATGTCTATGGTAGAGAGTTGTTCACATTCACACAATGTCTATGGTAGAGAGTTCACATTGACACAATGTCTATGGTAGAGAGTTGTTCACATTGACACAATGTCTATGGCAGAGAGTTGTTCACATTCACACAATGTCTATGATAGAGATTTGTTCACATTCACACAATGTCTATGGTAGAGAGTTGTTCACATTGACACAATGTCTATGGTAGAGAGTTGTTCACATTGACACAATGTCTATTGACACAATGCCGCCGCCGCCGCCGCCGCCGCCGCCGCCGCCGCCGCCGCCGCCGCCGCCGCCGCCGCCGCCGCCGCCACCACTTGATATGCCGGCGGGCATGGTTCACCGTTTCACACGATTACCTGAGACTTAGATTTGGCCTGGGTTCTTGTCTCGATTATGACTTTTGTCAAAGCCATTCAAATATGTATCTCTTTGTCACCTGCTTGTTTTTTTCCATTCAAGTTTACCAGCTGTCATTAGGTATTCAAGTTTTTGTTTTGGTTGTTTTTGTTTTTATTTTATTTTTTGTTTGTTTTTAATATAACACACACGAAATTGCTTCACTGTCTTTGTCTAATTTCTCTAACAAATGTATGGTATTTATTTGTTTCTTGGGATAGTCTTATTCGTTTTTCTGTATGTTCATTACATTCTTTGCATTTTCTACAGAAATCACATTTCCATTATCATATGTTTCTCAGCGTGTCTGTTTTTTCTCCATGTGTGTTGAGACATGATGTACTTGGCCTCAGTGAAAGATAGTTGTCATTACGTTTCTTCTTGTAGTGACCATATTGGTCGGTTAAGAGTGCCATTGTCTCTACAAAGTAATCATCTGCCTACCATTATTTGTCTTTACAAAGCGATCATATGCCGACCTTTGCTTGTCTCTACAAATAGATCACATTTATATCATCTTTTGTCTCTACAAGTATATCATATTTCTACCATTGCTTGCCTCTGCAAATAGATCATCTGTCTACCATGGTTTGTCTCTACAAATAGATAATATTTCTACCATTGCTCGTCTCTACAAATAGATCATATGTCTACCAATACTTGTATATACAAAGGTATCATCTGTCTACCATTGCGTGTCTCTGCAAAGATATCATCTGTCTACCATTGCTTGTCTGTCTCTACAAAGATATAATATGTCTACTGTCGTGAAATACTGAAGAGTTAACGATTCCCAGATGGACGACTGTATACACCGACTGACCAGAGGTGGAGGAAGGGTTAACAAGTGAAGCAGTGGGGGTAACGGACAAAGGAGTGACCGGGCGCATGTGTTTCTAGGTCAAGATCCAGAAGGAGGCCAACAGTACGGGTAAACTGTCGAGTGGAAAAATTGGTTTTGCGACTAAGGCAGACAGCATTATTGGATAGCATATTGCGGTCTGAATGTATGAAGAATGGAAACGGTTCAGAGCTTTAATTTTCCACTAACAATGATAATGCAGTCTGGATGTGAGGTGTCCAGCAATGTCAAGGACTATGCGGCAAAAATGACCGATATAAAGAGGGTCAATTCTTTGTGTAAGTTTAGTGTGTGTTCCAAACTGAACTGAAGGAGATATGTTCTTGAGTGGGAATAGAAATACACGTCCCTAATGATGGAAAGAGGGGATAGTAGTGTGTTATTCGCTAAGTGTTTTTTCGATTCCAGGAACATAGATGCCTAAATAAGGTATATTAGAGTATAGTTTAGCATAGGAATATAGATGTGCGTGAAGTGCATTTAACATTGCTTTCTATTAGTAGGAATAGTATAGACGTTAGGTGAATCTTCTATCCTATGTCAGAGTGGGTTTTTTCGGAAGCCTTTTCATTTCGGCTGGAGGAAAAGACACTCACATAGGAGAGAAGAGGAAGCAGACACAGATCTCATTATTAACTGTATATCACACAGGTTTCCATACCAGTGCGGGACTTATCAACTGAGAGATGACACAGATGGCTGTGGTCAAGATCACCCAGTGTTGATAACCCACGAGAAAGCACTTTAAAGTAATAAAGCACGACACTTGTGCATGAGAAAGGAGGGAAACGAATTGTCATCGTGGGAAGTAAGGAGGACAGAGAACGGAAAATAGAGATCATTTAAACTAATAGAAAAACCCAAAAGGACTCAGTATCGAAGAGTTGCAAGGTGCATACAAAGTGCCTATATCAATTAAGAACTATCCAGTGTAGAACTTTTACAGGACAAAAATAGAGAACAATAGAAACTCGATGTGTTTTCCAGGATGGAATTAAGAACGCTATAAGATTATAAAGAACAGTCTGTACGCTGACAGCATATGGTGATCGGGTTAAATACCTTCATACAGTGGTGAACATTTTTTCATTACAAAAAACGGATATATCTACCGACTCAAGCAGACGGAGCTGTCAGGGTGAGACCGTTCTGTTATATCTATGTCATGTCCTGTACTCTAGCTGAGAGAAGAGACGAGAGAAACCACGGAGACTATCTATCTACATCTTATCTGGCAGACACACTAGAAGAACATACCAACTACATAGACAATATCCATACATACACCAGACATAGTTTTTATTAATAAATCTTTTATCTTATCGTTGAAAGGAACTGTTGTCGGAGTATGTGTTGAGGGAATAATAGAGAGAGAGAAAGAAATAGATATATGGAAGGGAAGACAGAAGAGAGGAGTGTAGACCAAAGTCAGTCAATAATCCCAACAGATAATAAGTTTAAAGATGTGCTTGTTGAGTCCAGTCTTCTCTCGGAAATTTAACAGGACATAATTGGTGGAGCGAGCGGGTTACGTACATTATACCCATATGACCTGCATATTGGCACAGGCATAGCGGAGTAAATGCATGTTGGGACATACTGATTGGAATAAAAAGAAGTATACATTGATGACTTTTAATGGAAGGACGTCCATTGGATATATGGTGCCATTACATTTATGGTAGAAACATTTCATTAATGCTGGTGACTTTGCAGTGAGAAAGTTCCAGACAGAGTGAATGTGGATAGGTGGTAAGACACATTACATACCTAATCACACGGTCACACGTCTACATAAGTCTTTATCCTATATCTCCTCTTGTGGATGAGAGAGTGGTTGTGATTTACTGTGTGGTGTTGTAGATTAATATATTTAATAGACATAGATAAATGATATAGGTTCTAGGTAGATTATCTGTTTATAGTGAGTACTCTTTACTGCCTTGAGGTGTCTTTACTCTAAGTGCTGACTTATCTGCTGTAACTATGGCAACTCCTAAAGTAACTACAGCCGAACTGAGGGCCAACGGGGAGGCAATTGGTTTAGCTGGTTCCGAGCTAACGGATTACATACAAGAAAGAGAGCGAGAACTTCGTCAAGCAGAAAGGGAGGAGCGTAAGGCCCAGTTGGAAGCAGAAAGGGAGGAGCGTAAGGCCCAGTTGGAAGCAGAAGAAGCACGAAGATCAGAGAACATGAATACCGCATGCGAGAAACTGGAGCTCAAGACACAAACTAAGGGAGAAATAGATGGAGTGGAAGGAAATTCTTCTTCACCGGGTGCAACCCATATGAGTGGACATGGTTACCATGCCATGAAGTTTCCCTTAGCTGTCTACGATCAATCTAAGGAACGCTTTGACCAGTACGCATCTCGTTTCGAAGCAATGTCAGTCGCTATGGGCTGGATCGGAGCAGATGGGCTCTTAAACTATCCCAGGGTTTAATCGGTTCGGGATTTGAAGTGTACACACGCTTACCACCAGGACAGGAAAATAATTACGAGGTATTAAAAGCAGCTTTGATGAAACATTTTGACATAACCGCACAAACGTATAGGAAGAAGTTTAGATCGTCTAGACGAGAGCCGGGAGAACTATTCGCCGCCTACAGTCTGAGGCTGAAATCCTATCTCCAGAAATGGATGGACTTTGCAGAATTCAAGAGGGATTATGAGAGTCTCGAAGAGATGATGGTGGTAGACCAGATGCGAAAGCAAATGTCGAAACCTCTCAGAACCTTCTTGGGAGAACAAGGGGCGGAACGGATTGAGGCTGTGACTAAGCTGGCAGAACGATTCGTGGAAGTACATGGTGAAACTGAGGAACTAAGTACACAAACCAAAGGTCAGGAGAAACCAGAGAAAAAGAAACCTAAAAACTGGGAAGGAGAAAAAGGGGAACCTTATATAAAGCACACAGAGGAGAGTTCAGAGAAGGTGAAGGTAGGAAACCAGAGCACCTCGAATTCTCAAGCGAAACGACAGTGGTCTGAAAAGTGGTGTTCATTTTGTAAGGCGGCCTCCCACAACACCAAAGACTGCAGATCGAAACCTAAAAGTTCTTACTTCGCAGCATGCAAAGTGATTCCTACATCGGTGATCACAGACAAGGCTGAGGTCGGCGAAGAAGAAAGGAACAAAAAGGACACACGGAAACCTAGGAAAGGAACAGAGTGCACACACTGCCAGTCGACAACACATAATACTGTGGACTGCAGATGCAAGGCCAAACACGCCAATTGCATAACCAACCTCGAGGAATCAAAAGAGGAAGGCAAGGAAACGGTCAAGGAGATGAAAGACACTCAGGACCAAGAGAGACCACCTGTGGTTGAACTTATTGAAGTCAATGGCCAGCAGGTTGCTTGTCTCTACGATACCGGTTTGGATGGGGAAGCGGTGGTGGACGCCAGCTTAGTAAGCCCAGACCAATTTACAGGGGAGACCATAGAGATACAGCCGGCAATGAGGAGTGCTGTTACCATGACGCTGCCAATCGCCAAGGTGGAGATTAAATCCAGGTACGTCACGGGCATTATTCCAGCTGCTGTATTATCTGACTCCTTATTTCCAATGATCATTGGCACGAAATATGTCTTTTTGGGGATGCCCAAACAGCCAGCCCAAAAGGGAACAGTAGTCAGTGGATCTCAAGGGAAGGAAAAAGAGGCAGAGACAATATGCGACAACTCAGGGATAGGAGAATTGCATACTGCCCAGAGGCAGGATACTACGTTGCATCCTTGCTACAGGAAGCTGCAAAGAAGTGCTGAGCCACCAGAACGGGGACAGTACTTTCTGAAGAATCAACTACTCTATCGGAGAGCTGGGAGGGGAGATAACCTGCACGAGCAGTGGGTGGTTCCAGAGACCCACCGTCCTCACATTCTTCAGAGTGGACACCTCATAGACGAGAATCGACATATGGGTGTCAGAGAGACCTTGCAGAAAATATCCGGCCATTATTGCTGGCCAGGAATGACCGGAGATGTACGCCGGTGGGTGAAGTCTTGTTCGGAGTGCCAGAAAGCACCACCCAACAAGCGAATTAAGAGGAACCTAGCTCTTAAAGTGGAAGACAAAGTGGAAGTGTGGAGTCCAGCAGAGACCAATATACTCCAAGTAGGATGGAAAGGACCTTATCCTGTGGAAAAGGTGGTGTCCAAGAACATCTACAAAATACGGATCGGGGAAGAGAAGAAAAATCTCCCTAGACATCTCATTAGGAAATATGAGGAGAGATCCGGGAGCAAAGCTTCGCACTTTATGGTGATGGCAGCCATTGGGACAAAGGTTACCAGTCCAGACGAAGACCAGAGATCGCCAGTACAACATAGGAGGGCCTATGGGACAGTACGTGATAGGTCAGATTTACCCAACGACAGGAGGAGGGAAATCACAAGTCAGGGAAAGGACAAGAGTGAAAGTTTCACAGGTAACCAAGTTCAGAAGGGGTGGTGTCATCATCTTACTCTTATCTAAATAATGGTTCGGGTTCATACAGGCAACAATACACTGTTCGCTAGGATATAGAACATTTATTGTATACAGTGTACAGTTGGCGCAGTGGGTAAACAGACCCGCGCTATCTTATAATACATATCACAGATAGTTAATCATCAAACATATAGTTGTCATACAACAATCTAGCACACTATCTAGCCTAAGTATATCTATGAATATCTATGAGTCCCTCTCAGGCAGCCTTGTTGTCTCTCTCCAGTCCGTTTGTCCTCTCCCGGTCTCCGCGTGTCCTAACTCGACACGGGCGGTAACTCTGTCCGAGTTCCTCGTGGACCCCGCATTAGGCGGGCCACATCAGTGTCCACGGAATCATGGACTAGGTGACCAACTCTATCGAGAAGGTTCTCGATTACTCGGGTCCTGCACGACTCAGTGGTATCCCTTGGGCTGGAGTTGTAGCCCTCTATTCTAGATGCAAGTGAGGCGGTGACAGGATCCCCCCTCCCTCCTGATATGATTGGTTGTTGGGTAATTAGATCTATTCTAATTCTGTCACCGAATCACATAAAGTTGGTGTTTGTAGTTTGGTGGATAGTAACCTGGTAACCTACCTACTAGCACTAAAAACTCATGTATTCTACCATACAACACTTCTCTGATTTGGTGCAGAGATCCCTGTCTCTCGTGTGCTTAAATATGCTTATCAGACCGAAGTTACGTGGCATTTTAGTAGTTGTATTTACAACTTGCCCTTCTCATAGTACCCGAAATGGTACCCAGACCAATAACCCCTATATAATAGATGGTTAACAAGACCGAAGTCTTGGCTAAATAAGTACACCTTCAAATCTTGATCTGTGTGTGTATTTCTATACACTTTTACTCCCGTATGTTATATAATGCTAAATATGTAGTTACCTTGTTCTTTTATCCCCCTCAGACTACATGTGTCCCTCTTGGCTTGTTAGTGTGTTAACTAATAAGTTGATGTATCTAATAAAGTGACTGTATTTTAAATTGATAGTGTTGAGTTTTGAGGTTTGTGTAACGTGCGTGCTGAATGTGTGGTGTAATTCCAAGCGTCACGAGTTGGGATAACCTCAATCACGAAATCCTGCACTGTGTGCACTACATGATCAGGCATTCCAAGTAGTGGTGCTTAGATGTATCCTAACTGCTAAACTAAGTCTATTCCACTAACTACTAGATTAAACTCACTAATAAACTAAGTTCTACACATGTACTGACAAATTAGACAAGTCATGCACTTTTACATGGAAGACGCAGACAAATTACAATGAATACGTTTTGCGTACAATTTGTCCGCCAAGTGTATCGTTCTCTCATTTAATCCTTTCACGCAGTCATTCACTCATCTGACATTCAAAATAGTAATTGGCTAAAATA
Source organism: Cepaea nemoralis (assembly GCA_014155875.1). NCBI lineage: Eukaryota > Metazoa > Mollusca > Gastropoda > Stylommatophora > Helicidae > Cepaea > Cepaea nemoralis. Next base: position 16,302 of record JACEFZ010006583.1, on the reverse strand, counting down.
TATACTTAAAGTTGAGGTAAGCGTTATAGCCCTTTAAGAAAATACGTACTTTTTGTACGATGAATGAAAAATAGGTTATAATTTAACTAGAGACAGTTGTATAGGACGGTTCTTTAGGCTATGAATGGTACCGTCTGTAATATTAAAGTAGAATATGTACAAGTTACATGTTAACACAATTTATATACATCATTAATGGAAATATAATACATATTTAATAGTAAACTAATTAATTAAATAACTCCAACGATGATGTGCGCGTTGACGTCCCTTCGTTCGTGTGTTATGCCATGAATGTTAAAGTTAGTATGGCTGTCTCTTAAGTGTTGTCGTCGATGTTGTTCTGTTTCGGCTGTTTGCAAAGTTTTGTAGCAACAGCAAGTATGGATTGCTCTCACCGTCCCGTATGAAATATTACAGTGTTCAGAGTCAGTTCACTGGTTGATATCATTGGTTAAACTGAACACAGTTACTGTTTCTTGCTGGAATCATTCTAGAGCTTAGGCATTTGATGGTATAGTTCTTACAATATCGCTCTTCACGTATGTTTATGGGTGTCGTACTTAACCTAATCACTGAGAGTACTCTAGCAGGTGTAGAGTCACACTGTTATATGTAACGGAATAAAAGTATCACAGTTTGTAGTGTGGCTACTGGCCAATGTGATCAGAGTCATTCTACTGGCGCATTTGTCTGCCTTGATAAAAGGTCAGCCACTATGTTATCGGTGCCCTTAATATGGCGAATTTCGAAGTCATAGTCCTGAAGTAGAAGACACCATCTTTGTAACCTGTTGTTTTTGGGCGACCCATGGTTAAGGACTAATAAAGGCGAACTGTCTGTGAGGACCACGAAGTGGCTTCCCAAGAGGTACTTAGATAATCTCAATATACAGAACAATAGGCTCAAACACTCCAATTCCACTGTGGCATAACGAGTCTCAGCCTTCTTTAGTTTGCGGCTAACGTAGAGGATCGGGTGTCGTACGCCATTCACTTCCTGCATTAAACATCCTCCTATTGCGATAGCGCTCGCATCTGTGGTCAAAATAAAGGGTAAATTTATGTTGGGTAATCGTAAGACTGGTGGATTAGAAAAAATATGTTTCAACCTACACATTGCATCATCTAAGCTGGTACTTTTACAAATTTTTGATGGATGATCTTTAGTTAACATATCAGAAAAGATTGAGGTGAGTTCTGCCCAATGTGGAATGAATTTAGAATAATAGTTAATCAGACCTAATAAACTTCTAATCTGCTTCTTTGTGGTAGGAACTTCTAGATTAAGGATCTTGGAAACAATTTTATCATCCGTCAACAATTTTCCTTCAGAGATTCTATGACCAAGGAAGTCTATTTGTGTATAGCCTATTTCAACCTTGGAAGGTTTGATAGTAATTCCAAAAAGAGAGATTTGATTGAAGACTTGTTTTAGGGTGAGTAAGTGAGAAGTCATATTAGAAGAATGAACACATATATCATCAATATAAGCAACTACATCATTAATTCCGTGTAATAACAATCTTGTTAGTCTTACAAATGTGGCCGGTGCGTTCTTCAGGCCAAAAGGAAGATATAGCCATTCGTATAACCCGAGAGGTGTTGCGAATGCTGTTATATGTCTACAAGAAGGGTGGAGTGGAACTTGCCAATATCCTTTCGCTAAATCTGTCTTAGAAAATAAGGATTATTGAGCCATATCTAAAATAAGATCTTCACAACTGTTCATAGGCTCTGCATCCGTTGTTGTTCTGGTATTTAATATTCTATAGTCGATGCACAAGCGGATTGTCTGGTCTTTCTTTTTCACCAAGACAATCGGTGAAGAATATTGAGACACAGATTTTTGAATAATGCCATTCTTCTCTAAATCTAAAATTTCTTTATCTAAATTAGATCTGTAATGGAGAGGAATAGAATATGGTCTACATTTGACCGGTCTCAGATCTGTTAGCACAATTGAATGTGTTATTCTATCAGTGCGTCCAGGTTTGTTGGAAAAGATCGTCTTATAGTCGTCCAGAAGCGTCAAAATGTCCTGTCGCTGTTGTTGTGTCAAAGTGTCAGAGATATGTATGTCCTTTATACTTCCGTCGTCAGTCATAATTGGCACAGGGATTACAGTATTGTCCATGTCTGTCTGATTTATCACAGATGCTACCGTTTGTAAATTGTCTTCAATGTCATTGTCGTCGTCGTCGAGATGGATCGTCAATATGTCGTCAAATTTGTCGTCATTGTCAATATCACAGGTTGTCGGTAATGTCCATATGTCTTCGTAGTTTTCGTCGTTGTAAACGTGTGTCGTTAACGATGCTTCGTTTGTCGAGGTGTCATTTCGTTGGGAAATTGTCGTTTTGTCTCCGTCAACAGTTTGTTGCGTCTGTTCACTTGTCTCATTGTCCTGTCTAGCATGGTATGGTTTCAACATATTTACATGTAATAATTTCAATTTTCCATTTACAGAGAATGTAGTAGGGTTATTTCCCTTGACCATTTTATGGCATATATCACAAGATGTACAAAATGTTTTAATGTCTTGGTCGAACTTTGGCCAATAAAATTGGTTCAGGACAATTGCCCTGGTCAATTCGTATCCCATATGACCTCCAAAAGGGGAGTCATGGGCTATTTTAAGCACTTTGTTTCGATGTGCTAGTGGTAAAACAATTTGCTGTGTCGTGGCCTGCTTTGTTGTGTAAAATCTAGTTAAGATGTTATTCTGTAGCCTAAATGTCCACGATGCGTTCTTATTGACTTTTGGTTTAAGTCCAACTAATTTAAAGTATGGTGCAAGTGTTGTATCTGCTTTCTGTTCGTTACCAAAAGTGATGTTAGTTGAGTTTGGCGCTACTATTTCTAATGATTCCTGCAGTTGGTCAGTGTTGGTTTTGTGGGTTGTCTGTCGTGTTTTTGCGTTTGTGTGTTGTGTGTTTTGTGGCACATTTACAGGTTCGGTACTTGGTAGTTTGGTAGCATCCTCAATTCGAGGTTTTAATTCGGTCGTATCGTTCCTAGATTCGACCGCCCCTGCATTGTACCCCTTGGTGAATTCTTTTTGAATTACCTTAGTGGTTGTCTCCCTTGGTATTTTAGCAGAATGAGACAAGCAAGAATGGTGTTTCTCTTTTGCGTCGCTATTCGTGTGGTGGATACCGTGTTTTTGCTCCCACCTTTTGATATCTCTTTCAGAGCATGGATGTATGTTGGGTAAATTACCAAGTATAATATCCGCGACGGGATTTCAAGGGCAGCACACAATACTCGCCCAGATATGAATGGTGTTTGAATTTCGGCCAAAGCAAGGGGGTATTTTTCTATCGTACCTGAGAATGTGCGACACGTCACATGTTTGTCTGTGTAGTCTTTAGCGTCTATTAATGTTTTTCTAACCCCACAGAGAGTTGCGCCGGAATCACGAATTAATGTGCACTTTTTGTTGTTGAGAAACCCTGTAAAAAAAACCAGCTTGCCTGTAGATGACAAAGCAGCGTTAGCTGTTTCATTTGCAATAGGTACCGTGTGGCCACATAATAATGTTGTGTCCAGTTGGAACTTAGTACAGGTGTTGCACTTACTGTCTGTTATGGTGTTTATGATGTGTACAGCATTGCCAAGCTCGCTTTCATTGTCGTGTAGATTGTCACATTCATTCAGTGACTCAAGCTCTTCGTCAGACGACGTTTCTACTAATGCAGCATTGGCCTGTTTCAATAACTTTCGGCCTTCACAGTCCTTATTATAGTGACCCCAGCTTTTGCAGAAATAACATTTAATTGCTCTGTGGTAAGCCATGCGTTTAGCTGTTTGCCTATCTACCATCTTCTGGAGGTGTTGAGGGTAGGTGGGTGCTTTGTCGCACATCCCGTAACTGTCGTGATGGTAATTGCAATATTGGCATTTTACTACTTTACCGAACTTGGATCGTGGTTTAAATCTACTCTCTGTTTGTTTGGAGTATTTGGTGTTGACTACTGCAGCTGGCGAATCATGACCGCCCACGCTTTCCGGCATGGCACATGATTGATTGATTGACTGCAGCTGCTGTATCATTGTGACTTATGTTATGTTGAAAAATATCCCTATTTGCTGTGAAAAATGCATTCCCCTTTGCCTCGATTTCCTGAATGCTCTTACAGTCCATTTGTTTTAAGAACTTGGCAAAAGGTGTGGGGATGGTGCTAACTATTTTATCTATAATAATAAGCTCCTTAAGTTTATCGTGGCTATTGTTGGTTTTAGCCGAGTTAATCCATTTTGTGCATATGTCTTGGACTGTACTGACATAATCTATAAAGGTTTGGTTTGGTTGAGGAGATAATTTGGCAAATTGTTGTTGGTAACCTGCAGTGTCTAAAGAAAAATGTTGGAGAATGCGTTGTTTTAGGTACTCATAGTCTTTTCGCATTTCCTGTGGTATTGTCTCTATTACTTTTAGTGGCTCAAGAGCTAGGTTCCTCATTAGAATAAATGCCCAATATGATTTACTGATTTTATTATGAGACATGAGACACTCAAAATTTTCTAAGTAGGCGGAGATGGAATCTCCAGAACAGAAAGCCTTCACGAGACCTTTATATTTATTATATTTTTGTTCTTCTTCTTTGCTTCTTAATTTATTTATTGATATTTCTGTGTTGGACTCCATTTCCATCTGTTTTAGTTTAATCTGTGTCTCGGCATTTAACTGGGCCTGTTTGGCGGCGGCCTCAAGCTTCATTTGTTTCTCCTGAGCCTGCAATTGCATTTTCTTTTCTTCTGCTTCAATTTGCATTTGCAATTTCTTTTCTTCGGCCTCCATTTGCAATTTCTTTTCTTCGGCCTCCATTTGCAATTTCTTCTCTTCTGCCTGCATTTGCAATTTCTTTTATTCGGCCTCCATCTGCAATTTCCTTTCTTCTCGTTCTATCGCTCTTTCTTCACGGGCAATATTTTCTGCGTGCGTTTTCTGTGCCCATTCTGACAGTTTCTCTTCTTTATAACCTAACTTTATTCCTTGCTCAATGCATTTATCTAAACTAGACATTTTGTATTTTACTTGTTTGTTAAGTTTATAGAGTTAAATCCCTTAGAAAAATATGTTGTGTGGTCGAAAATTTGGTTAACTCCCCTAATTATTAATGTGTAAATCAAAATGCAAGGTTATGTTGGTGACAAGGTTATGAATATGCAAAGAAATCAATATGATACAAAATAATACATTGATGAAACATGAGAAGTACAGCTTAGAATTTACAATGGGTATGAGGTGAAACTTAGCTCTTAATTGAAGAACTCCTCGATGTTGTCTTGTACTCTCGTCAATGTTGGAAAGGTTTCATAGGTTGGACGCGGCACTTGTTGCGGAACAATCTGCTCGTGGAGCGAGAAAACATTAGTCACTGTCACACAAAAAATGTCAAAATAGTAACATGTCAAAAAAAAAATGGTTTACAGAATCAAAATAATGAGGCGCTGCAGAGGCAATGGTGAAACATTGCCGAGGGACTCAGATTACTTCTATTTTATCGCTAGATAGCTACTAGTTTTATGTAAATTTGTAATGTTAACAATTTATTTGATTTAAGCAAATCAATGTGTTACCAAAATCAATTTTTTATCAAAAATCAATGTGATATGATTAAATAATTAATTTTACATGGCATTTAACAGGTTTTTAAGAAAACATTCTATGCCACAACCGGAAAACTATCCCCCATAAAGCCTGTCATCATCTTACTCTTATCTAAATAATGGTTCGGGTTCATACAGGCAACAATACACTGTTCGCTAGGATATAGAACATTTATTGTATACAGTGTACAGTTGGCGCAGTGGGTAAACAGACCCGCGCTATCTTATAATACATATCACAGATAGTTAATCATCAAACATATAGTTGTCATACAACAATCTAGCACACTATCTAGCCTAAGTATATCTATGAATATCTATGAGTCCCTCTCAGGCAGGCCTTGTTGTCTCTCTCCAGTCCGTTTGTCCTCTCCCGGTCTCCGCGTGTCCTACCTCGACACGGGCGGTAACTCTGTCCGAGTTCCTCGTGGACCCCGCATTAGGCGGGCCACATCAGTGTCCACGGAATCATGGACTAGGTGACCAACTCTATCGAGAAGGTTCTCGATTACTCGGGTCCTGCACGACTCAGTGGTATCCCTTGGGCTGGAGTTGTAGCCCTCTATTCTAGATGCAAGTGAGGCGGTGACAGGTGGGTAACGTCGGGAAAAGCGAGAATTACTCAGGACTCCAACCAAAGATGGGCTGACCAGATACAATATCGCCCAAGATGGTCCTGGAAGCAAAAGTCCAGGAGATTTGGGAAAGACGACTCGGTCCATCGAGGACGAGGCGGAACATCCCCAGAGGAAAAGCCGGGGGAAACCAAGAGGACATGGAAGCAGTGTTACAATCAGGATGGGACAATCCGTCTGTATTGTGAGCCGTCGCTGACGCAAGTCGAAAGTAGGTCGACTGAACGTACAGGAGCGAGGAGCCAACACTAGTTTCAGTCGTGAGTAGTATAGTAGGGTGTCAATTAGAGCGCCTACTGGATAATGAAGTGAGCATGTGAGGATCCAATCATATCATTAACACGTGGTGTTAATAGCTACTTCGCAGAAGCTCAACGCACGGTGGATGTGATGGACGTTGTTGCTGCAACTGGACTTCACAATGGAATACATCCTTGGTAAGGAGAATGTAGGAGCAGATTTTTTATCCAGACATTCAGCTCCGGAGGAAGAAGACTAGGATTGTGGATCATGGGAATCAAACCTACAGTGAGAAAGATTCGACGCGGTCTAATCTCTTAAGAGGGGGCCTATGTCGTGAAATACTGAAGAGTTAACGATTCCCAGATGGACGACTGTATACACCGACTGACCAGAGGTGGAGGAAGGGTTAACAAGTGAAGCAGTGGGGGTAACGGACAAAGGAGTGACCGGGCGCATGTGTTTCTAGGTCAAGACCCAGAAGGAGGCCAACAGTACGGGTAAACTGTCGAGTGGAAAAATTGGTTTGCGACTAAGGCAGACAGCATTATTGGATAGCATATTGCGGTCTGAATGTATGAAGAATGGAAACGGTTCAGAGCTGTAATTTTCCACTAACAATGATAATGCAGTCTGGATGTGAGGTGTCCAGCAATGTCAAGGACTATGCGGCACAAATGACCGATATAAAGAGGGTCAATTCTTTGTGTAAGTTTAGTGTGTGTTCCAAACTGAACTGAAGGAGATATGTTCTTGAGTGGGAATAGAAATACACGTCCCTAATGATGGAAAGAGGGGATAGTAGTGTGTTATTCGCTAAGTGTTTTTTCGATTCCAGGAACATAGATGCCTAAATAAGGTATATTAGAGTATAGTTTAGCATAGGAATATAGATGTGCGTGAAGTGCATTTAACATTGCTTTCTATTAGTAGGAATAGTATAGACGTTAGGTGAATCTTCTATCCTATGTCAGAGTGGGTTTTTTCGGAAGCCTTTTCATTTCGGCTGGAGGAAAAGACACTCACATAGGAGAGAAGAGGAAGCAGACACAGATCTCATTATTAACTGTATATCACACAGGTTTCCATAACAGTGCGGGACTTATCAACTGAGAGATGACACAGATGGCTGTGGTCAAGATCACCCAGTGTTGATAACCCACGAGAAAGCACTTTAAAGTAATAAAGCACGACACTTGTGCATGAGAAAGGAGGGAAACGAATTGTCATCGTGGGAAGTAAGGAGGACAGAGAACGGAAATAGAGATCATTTAAACTAATAGAAAAACCCAAAAGGACTCAGTATCGAAGAGTTGCAAGGTGCATACAAAGTGCCTATATCAATTAAGAACTATCCAGTGTAGAACTTTTACAGGACAAAAATAGAGAACAATAGAAACTCGATGTGTTTTCCAGGATGGAATTAAGAACGCTATAAGATTATAAAGAACAGTCTGTACGCTGACAGCATATGGTGATCGGGTTAAATACCTTCATACAGTGGTGAACATTTTTCATTACAAAAAACGGATATATCTACCGACTCAAGCAGACGGAGCTGTCAGGGTGAGACCGTTCTGTTATATCTATGTCATGTCCTGTACTCTAGCTGAGAGAAGAGACGAGAGAAACCACGGAGACTATCTATCTACATCTTATCTGGCAGACACACTAGAAGAACATACCAACTACATAGACAATATCCATACATACACCAGACATAGTTTTTATTAATAAATCTTTTATCTTATCGTTGAAAGGAACTGTTGTCGGAGTATGTGTTGAGGGAATAATAGAGAGAGAGAAAGAAATAGATATATGGAAGGGAAGACAGAAGAGAGGAGTGTAGACCAAAGTCAGTCAATAATCCCAACAGATAATAAGTTTAAAGATGTGCTTGTTGAGTCCAGTCTTCTCTCGGGAATTTAACAGGACATCTACCATTGCATGTCTCTAGAATGATATTATCCGCCTGCTATTGCTTGTCTATAAAACGATATCATCTGTCTACCATTGCTTGTCTCTACAAATAAATTATCTGTCTACCATCGCTTGTCTATACAAATAGGTCATCTGTCTACTATCGCTTGTCTCTATAAATAGAACATTTATCTACCATTGCTTGTCTCTACAATTAGATCATCTGTCCACCAATGCTTGCCTGTATAAAGAGAGCATCTGCCTACCAATGCTTGCCTCTATAAAGAGATCATCTGCCTACTAATGCTTGTCTCTAGAAGGATCATCTGCCGACCACTGCTAACTTAAGACCACAACCAACCAACAATTATATTTCGGTTGCCTTCAAACCCAAACCGCCATATGCCTACCAGATTCCACATTTCTCTGCTAGAAAGGAGGGAAGGTTAACCGAGTGATTTTTAAGGACAGACTTAGCGAAGCTACCTGTATACAACGAAAGGCATCCTTTCCGAACCAGATCATACCCGACAACAATAAGTACCCCCACTTACTCCACACAGTCCTTCTAACTTGTGTGCCCTTTTGCCACCCCTAATCGTGCACTTTCCACACTGAAGCTTGGCGTTACCGATTCCACCCTTTCTCCTTGACATTTTACAAAGTAGTCACACGCCCTTGCATGCAGAAGCAACACCGTATTTCTCCAGTCGAGCTTTGAAGTTTGTATATTTCTTTAGTTGATACATGTGTCTATACTTACTCATCGTTCTGCTTCCAAGTATTTAGGTTGGTGTGTGCCTTGTCTGTTATTATTTCCCTGGTCTATTAATTTTTTTTCGTTTCTTTGTTGTGAATGTTTTATTTAATGAATTAAAACAAAACACTGCTCTTTCTGTCTGTCTCTCTGTCCGTTCGTCCGTCCGTCCGTCCGTCTGTCCCGTCCGTCCGTCCGCCCGTCCGTCCGTCTGTCTATCTGTCTGTCTCAACCTTTCTAGCAACAGGTACAACTAGAGACAGTTACATTGCAATTAACCATCTACATGACAGAAGACGCTAGAAAATACGCTGTGTTTCCCAATGAAACAGCAAGAAGAAACATTCAACATGTCATTGCGGTTCCCAGTGACGTTTTATGTGCTGGCACATGTACTCGAATGATAACAAAATGCAGGTAGAACACATCTGCCTTGGGGAAGTCGATGTTTATTTTCATGCGTCGAGGTGCAAGCTGGGTAATCAAAGTGTGGGACCTGATATACAGAACGTATAAACACAAATCCGATTTCTAAATAATAGCTTTAATATGGCTGGTAATTTCTGGTCGATCTGTATTCTGGTTTTAGGAAATAGGCATGGGTGGATGGGCATAATGGTTTTGTTTTAGAAATTGTAGGGTGTCGACGTCTGTGGGGTAGGGAAAGTGAGCGTGTTTCACAATCCCACATACCGGATCCGAAATTAGCTGTAGGCGATTTGAAAGCAGATCGCCTTGCGTTGATTATTAAAAATGGTTTGAGCTGCGGTCGTTCAGAAAGCAATAACAAACAATTATTATTGCCTAGATACTGGTAAATAGTCGATACATGCTATGGTTGTAAACTAGAAAATGGTTAATAAAAGCTGGGGTTGTACACTAGCAAATAGTCAATAAAAGCTGGGGTTGATTGCGATGTCCTGTAAAAGACATGCAATTAGTTTTAGTAGTGGGGGAAGGGGGTGGGTGGTAGTAGCATAGTAGCTACATGCTCGCCTGCCGGCCTGGTTGCTATAGGTCCTTGCTACTTTCAGTTTGTTAGATTTTATCCTGTTCATTTACCAACTTTATACTCCCACTTTGTGTTCTTATTGTTGTAAAGATTTGAAATAGTGCTACATAGAACCTATCCCGATATAGGTGTGAAACATGGACAATAATCAAGTAGACTGAGAAAAATATAATGGCAGCGGGAATGTGGTTTCTGGGGCTACTGCAGAGAATACCATAGAGGACAGAAAAACCAAGTCCTACAGGACACCAATTAAAATAGTAAACCTATTCGAGAAAGTAGGAGTAGACAGTAACGACGTTTGGGACACTTTATAAAGATAAATCAACTGGAAAATTTAATGACAACTAGCAAAATTGATGGGGGAAAGCAAAGGGAAGGCAAAGAGATAAATAACTGGATGGTTTGGCCACATGACACAACTGAGACGGCAAAGAGATAAATAACTGGATAGTTTGGCCACATGGCACAACTGAGACGGCAAAGAGATAAATAACTGGGTGGTTTGGCCACATGACACAACCGACACGGCAAAGAGATAAATAACTGGATGGTTTGTCCACATGACACAACCGAGACGGCAAAGAGATAAATAACTGGATGGTTTGGCCACATGGCACAACTGAGACGGCAAAGAGATAAATAACTGGATGGTTTGGCCACATGACACAACCAAGACGGCAAAGAGATAAACAACTGGATGGTTTGGCCACATGGCACAACTGAGACGGCAAAGAGATAAATAACTGGATGGTTTGGCCACATGACACAACCGAGACGGCAAAGAGATAAATAACTGGATGGTTTGGCCACATGACACAACCGAGACGGCAAAGAGATAAATAACTGGATGGTTTGGCCACATGACACAACTGAGACGGCAAAGAGATAAATAACTGGATGGTTTGGCCACATGACACAACCGAGACGGCAAAGAGATAAATAACTGAATGGTTTGGCCACATGGAACAACTGAGACGGCAAAGAGATAAATAACTGGCCACATGACACAACTGAGACGGCAAAGAGATAAATAACTGGATGGTTTGGCCACATGGCACGGCTGAGACGGCAAAGAGATAAATAACTGGATGGTTTGGCCACATGGCACGACTGAGACAAGAACACAACCCTGATCCGTGTCTCTGGTGAGCATATAAGAGATGGCGAACCATGACCGCTCACGCCTATCGGCACGGCACTTAGTGATGATTGGTTTCATTAGGTGAGGTGAATGGTTATATTCCTCATCGCCTTTTCTGTCAAATTCTGAATGTGTTTATTTATCCATAAAACTTAACATTAAGAAAGTAAATAGTTTTTATTTTTATTACGAGATTTCCAATTTATTTGTATTGGAACATTATGCAGTGTGGGAGTCCCTTGTTTATAAAACCTGGTTCATGTGCATCAATTAGTTGTGCACCGCACGGTCCGTCTTAAATCCGGCAATGGTAAATTTCCGCGGTGTGCCATATCCTTTACTGCACCAAGCACATACTTAGCTTTGCTTAATGGCTACTCCATTAATGCCTTTCAGTAGTCAATGGGAAACCAGAGTCAGCACATGGACAGTTCCTAACGGGCAGGGGAGCCTCCGCGAATGCAGAATCAGCACATGATGGTCTGTGTTTCCCATAACTCAGAGAAAGGTCGCGTACTGCATATACCCGCTCATCTGTAAACTTCTTCCCATAATGAATTGAATATACAGTCATGCGAACTGTGCAGCTGCACGGCAAAGAACAAAGGCAGTAGACATGAAAGCTTCAGTATAGGGATGTGAGTGTTTGTGTGTTATGTAGAGAAATGTGTCTGAAGCTACGTGCAATCACAGACAGAATATGTTGTGCGTGTATGTTAGTGTGTTGTGTAGTTATATAGAGGAATACACATAAAGCTACATGTAATCACAGAAAGGATATAGTGTGTCTGTGTGTGTGTATACATAAGTGTGTAATAGTGTTTGTGTGTTATGTAGAGCAATAAGTTTATAGCTACGTGTAATCACAGAAAGTGAGTGTGTGTATGGGTGTGTGTTGGCCTGTTGAGTGAGCGCGCGTGTTTACATAATCATGGCCGTTGCATGTGCCATAATTGTGTATGTATGCAGGTTCTATTCTATGTGGCGAACTGTTCAAGCCGTCCGCCTCTAGCTTTGAAGGTCCTGGATTTGTTTTCAGACTGCGTCATTCAGACTGCGAGTGCAGTTTTCCCCTAGAACCCTAACAGTCATAGCTGGAGCTACGGAGTTCGTGCTCTGTAAGATGCTCTCTGCAAGCAGTTTGTCGTTCTGTGGAGAGCGACCGTTCAGTATGGGATAAACCGGATGTAATGAAACCTGTTAACTCTGTCATATTGTATGTACATGTATGTGCTTGTGTTAAATGTGTGGGCATGTATGTATGCGTATGGTTATGTATTTGGGTATCCTTGTAGAATAATGGTCGAAATCTAGTTGCCAACATGTAGGCAGTATGTGCTAGTGAGCCTGCGTGGGTGTGTGTGTTTCTTATTTATACTGATGTCATAAACACGATAGGAGGTTGGCGTGGCCGAATAGATAAGAGCGCTCATCTTAAACATCTAGTGTGCTTATGCCGAGGTAGCGGGTTCAACTCCTACGCCGGTCAATTGAACTAAATTGTTGACTTCTCGTCCTTGCTTGGAGACGTAAATTACAAGTACCTTTGAAGTCGGAGTGGGTTCGCCTGATGGCGAGGGACACTGGTAATAGGGACAGCTATTCACACGCAAAAATTAGCCCAGTGTACTAGAAGAATTAGCACATGTATGGACTACTCTTAAGTTCAAAGCGAATGAACGCAACCAACAAACAAAAAATAAAACAAAACAAACCAAAACCAAAATTGTGTGCTAATCTACTTATCTATATTGAACAAGTCACCACTGACACACAAGACACCAGTGAGACACAAGACACCAGTGACACAAAAAAAAAAAAACACCAGTGAGACTCAAGACAAAAAAGACACCAGTGACTCAAAAGACACCAGTGACACAAGCAGAAAAACCATGAAAGATAGAAACATCCCAAAAGTGGAATTCAGATCTAACCGACGGTAGGGAACACGTGCAACAACAGACAAACACCAACAGCAATCAGAGAAAAACACAGAAAATAAATGAAGCATATCTGTATAAGATGCGACATGTCCTTGGCAGGACGTTGTGATCAACCCCAATTTTATTTTCTAGGCAATGTTACGTTTAGTAATTTGTCCAACTTACTGTCGGTGTAAGGAGTAAACACCCTACCTCGTCATCAGCGCCAAGGAAGTGTAGGAGCGAGCGATCTTATTCTTTCGGACACGCTGACCGCTTAAGCATATATAGCGACCACGTGTTGAAAGTCCAATGTGGAAATTAAACTCCATAATCGCAACATATAACAGTTAACCATATTGACAGTCAAACGGAGCCAAAACATGTTAATATACCGGGGTGGGGTGGGGGTGAGTTGGGGTGGGGGGAGGGAGAAGTGTATTATTACCCGTAATTGTAACTTAACCATCGGAATATGTTAGTTCAGGAGTGTGCATGTGTGGGAAACTACAATTTACGGGAAAAGTAATCACCGGAAAGCGTTAATTTATGGTGCTAATGGGCGTGACAGTTAAAAGCTACAATTAATCGCAAGAGATAGTAGAGGTGTATGTTTAGGTGTGAATACATAAAGATCTTGAAATGTAAAATTTATGACGTGCTGTAAATGGCAATGGAGTTGTGGTGTCTGGGGGAAATGTAAAAAAATACCATGGACAGAAAGAAAAACCAATGAAGTCCTATAAGAAGCAAATAACAACTGTAAACTTGTTATTGAAATTAGACGTAGACAGTTTAAACATTTTTGGACACCTTATAAGAAGAAATACATTAGAGGAAGTTGGTGACAACTAGAAAGATTGGGGGAAAAGCAACGAGGGGGAAGCAGACAAGTAAATATCTGGATCACTTGGCCACGTGCATGTTCGAGATAAGAATATGGAGCTGATCCACGACTTTAGTGATCGTGTAAGATGGCGAAACATGACCACGTACGCTTAAAGGCATGGCACTTGATAATGATGAATCACAGGAAAGTCTTAATTTATGGTGCTTATGGGTGTGTCAGTTAAACGCTACAATTAATCACCAGAGATAGTAGAGGTATGTTTGGGAGTGAATAAATAAAGATATTTAATATACAGTTTATGACGTGATATAGATTGCATATATGGGCGTAGTTTCACATTCAAGTGCCAATACACAAACTCACTGAGACGGACTTATCTTTAAAGAAGATATATTTCCTTGATGCTATCAGAAGCCATGGTAGCAGATTTCTGTAATTTGGTTAGAATCAAGCGGTTACGTGGAGTTAGTCTGTCCGAATGGATATAAGAGCGCGTGTTCTTGGACACCCGGTGTGCAGATGCGGAAGTAGCGGGTTAAATCCCTACACCGGACCGTTGGACTAAAATTAAAATGTTGGTTTGACTTCGAGTCGTAAATTACAAGTATCTCTGCAGTCGCAGTGGGTTCGCCTGATGGCGAGGGACACTGGCAATAGGGAAAGCTAATCTACAAGCAAATGTCCGTCCAGTGTACTAGAAGTAGCAGCACGTTTATGGACTACGCTTGAGTTAAAAATGAGCATGCACTTAAAACAAAGCTGTTAAGTGAAAGAAATCATATGTGGATTTTTTTTTTTTCGCAGTATGCTTTGGATCTATTCTATAGGGTGTATTGTTAATGACTGCAGTGTTTGAAAATATTGCCGGTCCAAGTTTTTGTATTCACCCTCTGTAAAGATCATGCAACATAATAGGTAACTACAAAACTTGGACCAGCAATATTTTCAAACACTGCACAGTCATTAAAAATACACCGTGTATTTCTTGAGTTGACGACGTTATACAGTTATATTCCCCTGTATCGTCAGAATCGACCCAACAACAACTGTCGCACTCTTAAGTGAAATGGATAGATAACCATTCATAAGATGTTGGCGCGGCCGAAAAAAGAAAAGCTCGCTAGCTCTTAAACTTCCTGTTTTCTTATGACGGAGTACTGGGTTCATTCTTTACACCGGCATTAAGTTGAACCTAAACGCTGTCTTATTCAGAAAGCAATAAGAAACTACTCAACGTAAAAATTATCCATAAAATAAATAATCAAGGGTTAATCGCAACGTCTTGCAAAGAATATGCAATAAAAAGATAAAGTCCTGTAATACTCTATAGGCACATTGACTAAATTCCTATTTTACTGTATAGGCACATTAATTACAGTCACGTAATACTCTATAGGCACATTGACTAAATTCCTATTTTACTGTATAGGCACATTAATTACAGTCACATAATACTCTATAGGCACATTGACTAAATTCCTATTTTACTGTATAGGCACATTAATTACAGTCACATAATACTCTATAGGCACATTGACTAAAGTCCTATAATCAGGGTTGTCCATGGGACATAATTTACATTGCGTGATAATTTATGCATGTCCCATCCCATCCAGTCCTATGGAAATTTCCCATGGGAATAACATTCCCATGGCCAAGCCTGGCAGGCCTGTCCATGGGACATGTTTTTCTGTCCCATCCAATGGTAATTTATGCCTGTTCCATCCCATACATACACTATTCAGAAAATCCCCCTTTTTTTCCCATGGGATTCCCATGGCCAAGCCTGTCTATAATACTATATATATAGACACGCTGACTAATGTCCTATAATGCTATATAGCCCCATTGACTAAAGTCCTATAATACTTTATAGGCACATTGACTAAATCCCTATATTACTGTTTAAGCATATTAATTAGTCTTATACTACTCTATAGGCCGGCTTCCTGGCCTAGAGGTTAGCAACTTTTCTCCGTAATCTCGTATACTATCGTAAGTAACGTGACGACGGGTGAGAATCAGCATTGGTTTGAATCGCGTCGGTAACTTACGGGGTGTGTGAGCCGGCCGCTCAGAAAGCAATGGCAAACTACTGAGCGTAATCTTGCCAAGAAATCAACAATCAGCTGAAAGATGCTGATGTTGACAACGATGTCCTGTAAAGGATATGCAAAAAAAAAAAAAAAGACTCTATAGGCCGGTTT
>JACEFZ010006582.1:0-13156 GCA_014155875.1 Cepaea nemoralis | reverse complement strand
TCCCCAAAAATAGAGCGCTATAGTGTCTGTAACACACCAGTTTGGACAAGGTGTAATTATAGTGTTACTGACTATGGTAATTTTGTATCATTCCTCTGCGTTACATGAAGTATCTCGACGTCAGAGGGTCGGATCAAAGTGTCAGCAAGTAAATTCGTTCTACCCTTGATGTGTTGGATGGTGAAGGAGTAGTTCTGGAGCATAAGAGACCACCTGTAAATGCGGTTATTGGTGTGGACTCCTGTCTCCAAGACGGTGAGGGGGGAGTTGTCAGTCTGGATGACAAAATGCGTACCTGCCAAAAACGTGTAGTTTTTCCCCTCCAACCCCTCCAATTCAGAGACTCCGTACTTCGATTCTGTAGATGTAATTTTGCGGCTGACATAGATGATTGGATGAAAGATCCCATCATAATGTTCACCTAGTACACCCCCAATGGCTACAGTACTCGCGTCTGTCCTAAGAAAATAGGTAAGGGACGGGTTAGGCAAGCGCAATATTGATACATTGATAAACATTTGTTTCAGTTTTGATAAAGCGTTAATTAATTCAGGATCTTTCACATTTATCTTTACAGAGACTTTCAACAAATTCGAAAAAAACGCTGGTAATCTCAGCTAAATTTGGAATAAATTTGTTATAATAGTTTACTAATCCAAGTAAACTTCTCACCTGCTTTTTGGTGGTCGGCATGGTGAGGTGTAGAATTTTTGTTACAATTTTATTGTTTGTTTTCAGTTGGCCTTTTGTGATGGTATGGCCAAGGAAGTCAATTTCTTCCACTCGCAACTCTACTTTGGTCGGTTTCACTGTGAGACCGAATAGTTTTATTCTGTCAAAGACATGTCTCAGTTTCTGTAGATGTGTGGTCCAGTCTTCTGTATGGATACATATTTTGTCTTTATATCTATCGTGTGATCTAAAGTTTTTTATACTGTCTGTGCGTTTTGGTTCAGTGTGTGTCATGTCACTTGTTGCTGTTATGTCTACTGTTGGAACAGGTGGTTCCATGTCGTCGTCTTCTACTAGGTTAAGTACTGTGGTGGTACTAAGTGCGTATTCTGTTTGCTGATTACGTGTGGTTGCGTTGTCGTCGTCTTCTGTCAAACTAACTAGTGTAGTTGCGTTGTGTTTGTCTGTCGTCCGATTGATTGGTGTAGATGCATCCTGTTCGTATGTCGTCTGATGGTTATGAATATAGGCCAATGTAATTGATCGGTCCTCTGCTGTAATACATTGCAACTTTCTTACTACACGTTGATTAACGGTACATGAACATTCAAAATATTTAAATTGTTTATAAAAATTTAGCCAGTCAAATTGTGCTAAAATTCTGGCTTTTACGTTGTTATAGTGCCAATAAGCAAATGGTAAATATGTTTGTAGAGGTTTGGCAAGGGATAACCTTTGTTGATTCATTGGGTTATCTTTCTTACTTGTTTCATTGAAAGTGGCATTGTTTGGTTCAAGAGAATACGACATTCTGTTTGTTTCTGTTTTCTCACCCATATCTTGCAAATCAGGTGAGAAAGGTATATCGACACACTGTACTTTAGTCAGATTTTCTATCATGGTGGTATTTTCTGTACACCGTTTAGTTTTTTGATGTAATTTTTCTTCCTGTAGGTCCTTGTTTTTGGTGTTTCTGACATTGTTCGTGTTTTAGCCTTTGTGTTTTCTTTCCAGGCTTTTATATGTTGTGTTGTACACTTTTTTAACTGTGGCAGGCAACCAAGAATCAGGTCTGTACACGGTTTGTGTAAAATGGCGCATATAAATATGCTGGAAAGGAACGGGGTGTTTATACGGGCTTTCGCTAGTGGGTATTCTTCAATATTACCCGAGAAGGTGCGGCATTTCACAACGCCGCCCGTATAATCCTCTGGTTTAACCAGTTCTTTCCTTAGACCGATTAGTGTACTGCCGCTGTCAAGCAAGCATTGGAATGGCTGGTCATTAACCAACGCATTGTGGAACACTAAGTTGCCTCTAGAGGCAATAGCTGCGTTTGCGTTCTCATTAGAACAAGGTACAATATGGCCACATTTAAGTATCCCATCTTTATGGAAATGGTTACATGTCTCACAGTTATCAAAATTTAAAACATCCATTGCACATGATACACTTTCACATTGATTGAACGGTAGATCTTCGTCATTCACACTCTCATGCTCACTCTCACTTCCAGACGAGGTATCCACAAGTACAGCGTTGCTGGCTCTCAATCTCTGTCGTCCCGGGCATTTAGAATTATAGTGCCCGTACGAGAGGTAAAAGAAGCATTTAAAAGCACGTTTATATGCCGTTCTCTTGTCTTTCTGCTTATTAATCATCTTTTCCAGGTGTGACGGGTATGAAGGATTTTTGTCGCACATAGAACATTCGTTATGAAAAAAATGACAATAGATGCATTGCGGTGGCTTTGATGTTTTCTTATCTCTAGTCTGGAATGGTCTTTGACTAGGATATTTCTTTGTTTGGCTTTTGGCAAATGCCACAATTTCTGATTCATCACTCGATGTTTTGAAAATATCTTTATTCGAGGAAAAATAAGCCGAACCACGCTTTTCAAGTTGTTCCATGGATTCTATATCGGCTTGTTGTAAAAATTTATCGAAGTGTGTTGGAACTGTAGAAATAATTTTGTCCATAACCATTAGGTCTTTTAATTTATCAAAACTCTTCCTTATCTTCGCCGCGTTCAGCCATTTGTTAAAAATACTTTGGACATTGGAGACATTGTCTATGAACGTTTCTGTAGCTTTTGGTCTCAGTTTCGAAAATTGAATCTGATATCCTGGAGCATCAAGCAAAAAGTGCTGCATGATACGATCATGTATGTACTGGTAGTTATTTCTAAGTTCAGGTGGAATAGACTCTATTACCTTTAACGGCTCACCGCACAAATGTTTCATATAGATCATCGCCCAATTCTTCAATGGTACGTCCTGGACTCTCAGTTGGAACTCGACATTCTCTGTCCAAGCAGAGATGGAATCTCCATGGCAATAGGGCTTGACTAACCCCTTGAACTTATTAAATTTGTTCTCTTCCTCATGACTCTTCAATTTAGTGCTAGCAATTTGAGCATGGGAGTCAGTCTCCATTTCTTTGATTTTAAGCTGTGTCTGTAATTCTATCTCTTTGAGTCTGTTTGTTTCAGCTATTTCTTTCTGTTTAGTTGCTTCACTTAATTCTGCCAACTCTTTCTGATGTTGTCTTTCTCGCGCACGTTCATCTCTTTCAGAATCTTTTGCTTCCTTATACTTTCGTTCTGCCCATTCTTCCAATTTCTCGGCAGTCTATCCCATTTCTTTTCCAGCTTTAACAAAATCACTGAGTGTTGACATTTTGCTGTTATCTGTTATACACCAGTGGCAAGTAGAATACAAATATTCAAATATATATATATATATATATATATATATATATATATATATATATATATATATATATATATATATATATATATATATATATATATATATAAACTTATAGTACAATCTGAAAAAATATGATGCAGAATTAATATTGCTTAATCAAACTGTAAATGTACTCATCTGATCTCGCGTACAGCCTGATTTCCTGGTGTTTACTTTCTTTGGTTTGGAACTGTATTACTGCTCGCTTCTACGCTACAACCTGGTGTGTAGAGCAGCAACAATTAATACACGATAAAGTACTGGATAATATGATGTTAATTGTGTCTCATTTCATTTAGAGTGGGAGACGAAAATGTGGTATGGATGATATGATAATATGAATGATTGAATGACTGAATGAATGATTTGTCGATCGTCCGTCTTATGTCGTTTTGTCTTTAGTTTGTCATTTGCAGACTGTGTTACACATGTTAGGGAGGATCTCTTCTATCTAGACGCTATTTGTGATTTTAGTTTCTTAATTATTGAATGATTTCACATTAGACATTGTACATTCATTACGTACATTTTGTAATTACAAGGATGAAATTTCGTATGTGATTTTGAAATACTATTTTATATAGCAACAGTTCTGATCTCAAATGACTTGTTGTCGTTGGTAGTAACGGGACTACGTTATGACATCATAATGTTCCTATATCATATGATTAATATCACAGTTGCAATTTGCGTCGGTTCTCAAAATATTTTTGAACACCCGAATATTTTAAATATTTCGTTGGGTATTTTTGATTTGGTGATTGTGATATCAGAATATGATTGTGGGCACTTTATAATTAAAGGCCCACTTCTGACACCATAATAATCCCGCCAGTCAACAACCTCGTTCAGACAGGCATACAGGGATTCTTCGTTTGTACCGCACGAATACTAACTCGTAGGTGTACAAAGGGAATACTTCATTTTATTGCGTAATGATACAGTTGGCTCTACGAGCTCACATGAGTAATTCACAATCATTAACAAAGTATCACACTCAATACAGCAATAATATTTCTAAGCACAATTCTCTAACTGTCCTAAGTTAAGTCACGATCCTACAGTGCCCTAACAACTACACAATGGCCAAGGCAAAATATAACGATCTGTCTCCTAAGCTGTCAAGTCCCCGTCCGGCTAATCTTAGCAGCGCTGGTCAGCTGCGGACTTGTGAACCCTCGTGCGTCAGCACTCTTGCGTGCGTTGTTACCCGGCACGCTGTTCAGCAGCCTGTCACTAGTTACTACATTCTAGTTAAGGCTGGTTACGGGTACTTCCCGTGTTTAACTAACCTGGGAGTAAATCCCTGTCGTGTCCTATCATGTCCTTCTGTTGACACCTGTGTGTCCTGTTGGATAACTCCTTAATAGTTCTATCCTCTCTTCTGTCCCTTGAATCTCCAATCCCTGTTCAGGGATGTTATATTTATCCTATCTTGGTCTTATCCATAATTGATATCCTTCTATTACTTCTGTCATCTCATCCAAGATCTTGACAAGATGGAGACTGCTGCAACGAATGATACTGACATTAACAATGAAACTATATGTGAACCAAATGAAGAGAGTATTAAGCTAATTGAGTCTGAAATAGGATAAGAAAGTTGCTGAATCGGTTGACCTTTACAATGGTGGAAACTTAATGAACATCGATATCCAAAATTGGCATTCCTTGCCAAGACCATTCTGTGCATACCGGCTACCTCAGTTCCATGTGAACGATTGTTCAGTCTGCTGGTTATATTGTTATTAAGACGCGCTCGTCACTTGAAGCAAATACTGTCAACATACTCGTCTGTTTGCATAGTTGGTTATTAGATGACATATGAACAAGACAATCCAGTGTTATTATAATTTTGAACAAATACAACTATAATGTGAGTTATATGACCATAATTGTTTTGCTTTAATCGAAATTAGCGATTAATTAATCGTTAATGTTTCAAAAGTTAACTATTACATTTAAATTAATCGGTCGTAGCCCTATTTATTCCACGTATAAATATCAATAATTGGGTAGCATCATGTACATCAGTACTCTCATCCAATGCAAGAGACTACCACAAAATTTGTTTACTTGCATCTTGAAGTTTATGCATCAAATTGTCACTTTTCCTGTCAATACGCCTGGCCAGAGTTCTCCTTGATAACATAATATTGTCAATTTATTTCTTTTTTTGTTTGTTTTGTTTTGTTTTTTATGTTTGTTTTTATTGTTTTCTGTTCTGGACACATAATGTTGACTCCAAACTGCGTCCAGCGCCTCATGCAACGGGTGATCTGTGTCTGCAGCTACTATGAGATATGCCTTCGCTGCATCACCTTGTGCCTACCAGCAACAGTCGGCAGACCAAGGATGTAACGCATACACACTACTGGGGTGTCTCTGGTGCATCCCAGAATGACCCGCATAGCTTCGTTCTGTATGCGCTCTAATTTCACCAGCTGACTCTTTGAGACAGTGAGCAGTACTAGTCCATAATCAATCACTGAGAGGATCAAGTGCTGGTATAGTGTGAAAAGCTTTAAAGAAAGAAAGAAAGAAAGAAAGAAAGCAAGCAAGCAAGCAAGAAAGAAAGAAATAAAGAAGTATTTCGCTTTGAAAAGATTAATGTCATAAAACATCTGTTGGTTGCTGTTTTCCCCTTGATAATTTGGTTGGCATGAAAAAAGCAAGGGGGAAAATAAGCTGAGCAACTAACAACATTTACGCACCATGAAAGTATTGTGGGAATGTAACTCAATCAGGTGCCGTCTTCATGGTTATGGTTTGCGGTAATGGCCGGCTTTGTCGCAGAAGTGACTGGATTGCCTTATGCAGTAATGTGTTCTAGCAACTGCCGCTTCCATCGACTATGAACTGTATTTTTCGTGGACGACGTTTGTGTTGGCATTCTGGCAGCGGCATTATGCACAGTGTACCTTGTGTGATATTCACTGGCACAGGAAAGGAGCATAATGCTGACGACCCGTTGCCGCGAAGTTGGAACCGCGACTAATGACTAAAGTAATATATCTCCAATTCTCTGCAACGGTAGCGCAGTAGCTATGTCTCTTGCCTGTCGGCCCAGTGCTTAGGTATTCGGATCCCCAACCAGGCGGATTTTATTTTTATTTAGCTGATCATGGCACCCCAGGTCGAGCTAACGTAAAATGGGTTAAAGCTAAAGTGGGTGATAACAACTGCAGGTGTGACATTGACCCCATGATCCATCGACTGCCGATTTGTCTGTACAAATGTGGAGCTGGCACCATACACCCAGTACATCTGAAGATGTGTAAAACCGTCATTTACTTTACTGACTGGTTAACAGCCGAAGCTGTGCCGTAGGGATTACGGACGCAATCAGCAATCCCGCATACCGCGTTCGGAACACAGCTGTGAGCGATTTGGATGCAGACCGCCATGCGCTCGTATTTTCAGAAAATGGTATGAGTCTCGAGTCTGGTGCTTAGAATCTGACGTAGACAAGGCCCAACGATCGTACCGGAATATCAACTTTACCAGACCTAAATTTTTCCAGTCAAGGCAAGAGCTCCGCCAGTTGTAACACTTGCCATCTTGTTCCAACGTTGCCAGTAGTGGGTTGTGCTCAATAATCAAACCTCTAATCCCGAAACAACCAAATAAATCATTGGTATGATGATCGTTCAGAAAGCAATGGTAAACTACTTTATCGTATACGTGCCAAAAAAACAACAACAACACCTTAAACACTCTGCATATGTTGATGTTATCGTTTTGTAAAGGATATGCAACTAACTAATTAGTAAACTGTGACATATTGAATTTTAGTACTAGCTAAATTGTTGTTATGGCAAGAAATTGTATTTCCCTAAAATATAATGTGATTTTGTTTGTCTGTTGTTGTTGTTGTGTTTTTTTCTTCAAATCTGGAACATGTAAGAAAGAAAATTGCAGAGTTAAAATATAAACTGAAAAGAAAAAGGAAGTAGTGGCAAAAGTATTGTTCAACAACCTTAACACAATAGAAGCATTTAAAGACATCAACAAGTCATTAAACATACAGAAACGTCAATCACTGCGTTATGACGCAGAAATCTCAACTATAAAGAAGCATTTGAAAAGCTGAATGTTGGGAAGAAAATGCTGTATTTCATGGAAACTAAAACATTTAAATATAAAGGTTCTATGTTGGAAAGAGTGCGATCACAGAAATAAGAGACATGATAAACTTGTAAAAACCATACTGGGGGAACAGTTGGTGGCAGGCGAGCAGAGGCAGACAGCGATACTAGTGGGAAGATAACATCGAGAGATGAACAAACAGCCATCTGTCATATTGTAAAACCAGGGTGAGAGATGGGCAAACAGTGGTCTGTCATAGTGTACAATCAGGGCGAGAGATGGACAAACAGCTGTCTATCACAGTGTACAACCAGGACGAGAGGTGGGCAAACAGGAGTCTGACACAGTGTAACAGCAGGGCGAGAGATGAGCAAACAGCGGTCTGTCATAATGCACAACCATGGCGACAGACGGAAAAACAGCAGTCTGTGGTATTGTACAAAAAGGACGAGAGACGGACAAACATCAGCCTGTCATAGTGTACAATCAGGGCGAGAGATGGGCAAACAGCGGTCTATCACAGTATACAACCAGGGAGAGACATGGACACACAGCAGTCTGTCGTATTGTACAACCAGGGCGAGAGACGGACAAACAGCAGTCTGTCATTGTGTACAACAAAGGCGAGAGACGGACAAACATCAATCTGTCATAGTGTACAACAAAGGCGAGAGATGGAAAAACAGCAGTCTATCATAGTGTACAACCAGGGCGAGAGATGGACAAACAGCAGTCTGTCGTATTGTACAACCAGGGCGAGAGACGGACAAACAGCAGTCTGTCATAGTGTACAACAAAGGCGAGAGACGGACAAACAGCAGTCTGTCATAGTGTACAACAAAGGCGAGAGACGGACAAACAGCAATCTGTCATAGTGTACAACAAAGGCGAGAAATGGAAAAACAGCAGTCTATCATAGTGTACAACCAGGGCGAGAGATGGACACACAGCAGTCTGTCGTATTGTACAACCAGGGCGTGAGATGGACAAACAGCAGTCTGTCATAGTGTACAACAAAGGCGAGAGACGGACAAACAGCAGTCTGTCATAGTGTACAACAAAGGCGAGAGACGGACAAACAGCAGTCTGTCATAGTGTACAACAAAGGCGAGAGACGGACAAACAGCAGTCTGTCATAGTGTACAACCAAGGGCGAGAGACGGACAAACAGCAGTCTGTCATAGTGTACAACAAGGGCGAGAGACGGACAAACAGCAGTCTGTCATAGTGTACAACCAAGGGCGAGAGACGGACAAACAGCAAGTCTGTCATAGTGTACAACCAGGGCGAGAGATGGACAAACAGCAGTCTGTCATAGTGTACAACCAGGGCGAGAGATGGACAAACAGCAGTCTGTCAGAGTGTACAACCAAGGGCGAGAGATGGACAAACAGCAGTCTAGTCATAGTGTACAACCAGGGCGAGAGATGGACAAACAGCAGTCTGTCATAGTGTATAACCAGGGCGAGAGACGGACAAACAGCTAGTCTGTCATAGTGTACAACCAAGGGCGAGAGATGGACAAACAGCAGTCTATCATAGTGTACAACCAGGGCGAGAGATGGACAAACAGCAGTCTGTCATAGTGTACAACCAGGGCGAGAGACGGACAAACAGCAGTCTTTCATAGTGTACAACAAAGGCGAGAGACGGACAAACAGCAGTCTGTCATAGTGTACAACAAAGGCGAGAGACGGACAAACAGCAGTCTGTCATAGTGTACAACAAAGGCGAGAGACGGACAAACAGCAGTCTGTCATAGTGTACAACAAAGGCGAGAGACGGACAAACAGCAGTCTGTCATAGTGTACAACAAAGGCGAGAGGCGGACAAACAGCAGTCTGTCATAGTGTATACCATAGGCGAGAGACGGACAAACAGCCGTCTGTCATAGTGTACAACAAAGGCGAGAGACGGACAAACAGCAGTCTGTCATAGTGTATAACAAAGGCGAGAGATGGAAAAACAGCAGTCTATCATAGTGTACAACCAGGGCGAGAGATGGACACACAGCAGTCTGTCGTATTGTACAACAAAGGCGAGAGAAGGACAAACAGCAGTCTGTCATAGTGTATAACAAAGGCGAGAGACGGACAAACAGTAGAATGTCATAGCGTACAACCAGGGCGAGAGACGGACAAACAGCAGTATCTCATAGAGTACAACCATGGCGAGAGACGGACACACAGCAGTCTGTCATAGCGTACAGTCAGGGCGAGAGATGGACAATCAGCAGTCTGTCGTATTATACAACAAGGGCGAGAGACGGATAAACAGCAGTCTGTTATAGTTTACAGTCAGTGCCAGAGACGGACAGACAGTATTTTGTCATAGTGTACAGCCAGGACGAGAGACGGACAAATAGCAGTCTGTCATAGCGTACAGCCAGGGCGAGAGACGGACAAACAACAATCTGTCATGTAGTACAACCAAGGCGAGAGACACATGGATGGAGATCCATGACAGTCAACTATCACTTTGGAGACTACACCCGATTGATTGATATTTCCACAATAATTTATTGGCGCATTCATGACATTTACTTGTTCATCTTATTTACCTTCTCGCTTTCTCAAGAACACTCGAAATACATCAGGGAAAACCGAAACCAGCTGACGTGTCATGACACCAATCGACTTAACACGAAAAGAATGCCTGCACTTCTATAATTGCCATGACACTCGGTACAGACCATTATTTGTCTAAGTATTTTTTTACCCCACCTCTTTTCGTTTATATATGTGTTTCTTGTTTTCCGAGAGCGTAAATTACTGCCATCTTGTCTAAGACTTACTTTTTATTGTGTAAGAAAGATTACGACACTTAGCCTCTCCTAGAACGACCAGCTCATGATTGTGAAGAAACATATACAGCTGCAATTTTATATCGACAGTATTGATGTGCAACTCGTAGAGAGACACGAACATGGTAATTCCAAAACATTCGTGGGAGTGAGAGCGGAATGTGTTTTTGACAATCAGAAGCCCCGTGTTGTGTTTACTCTGCGGTGAGTTTATTCTAGCTGCTTACACTTCGTGGTTTGTATTGAGGAAGATTTGTTACATCATCATCATGCGCTAGGCCGGTAAGCGTGGGTGATCATGTTTCGCCATCTCACTCGATCACCAGAGTCGTGGATCAGTTCAGTGTTATTGTCTTGGCCATGCCACGTGGTCAAGCCATCCAGGTGTTTACAGCTCTGCCTTCCTCTTGTTCTTGTCGCCTCAGACTTGCCAGTTGCCAACAAGTTCTACAATTTATTTCTTCTCATAACGTGACCAAAAGAAGTTGACTGTCTAAGTTTAATTTCTCTAATCAGTTGACATTTTTTATTTATTTCTTGTAGGACTTGCTTGGTCACCCCCCCCCCCCCCCCCCCCCCCCCCCCCCCCCACACACACACCTCCTCATTTCCCCAATTTTTCCCCATGGTATTCTTTGCATTTTCCTCAGAAACCACATTTCCACAGCCATCAGATGTTTTTTTTAGCTTGACTGCTTATTGTTCACGCTTCACATCCATACAAAAGTATAGGTTCTATGTATCACCTCAACACTCTTTTTATCGTTGCAAATGACATCTTTTTATTGGTCAATATGTTTTCCATCTTGCAAAGGCTACAGATCGCCATGGCGATTCTTGTTCTAATTTCTTCAAGGCATCTCCCATCAGTTGTAATGACTGTTCCAAGATAATTGTACCGATTCACTTGTTTAAGAATATGCCCATTTACTTGTATATTACATTGTGGTATTTCCTTCTTCCTATTGATGACCATAATCTGTGTCTCCTGACAATTGTTGCAGCAACTTTCCCTTGTTTCCAGCAATGGTAATTTGTAAAGCTGCATGCACTTCTGGTGTCTGTATTGTGTACGGACGTTTAAATAGACATACCTGTGTGTCGATTTCATTATGTTTACATGAGATCAGAATGGCAGAGTGGATAAGAGCGCTCCTACTTAAACATCCGGTGTGCTGATGCCGAGGTAGTGGGTTCAATCCTATACCATCATTTGGAATAAAATGTTGACTTCTCGTCCTTCACTAGGGGACATAGATTACAAGTGCCTCTGAAGTCGCAGTAGGGTTCGCCTGATGACGAGGGACACTAATAATAGGGAAGGCTAGTTCACACGCAAAGATTAGTCCACTGCACTAGAAGTAATAGCGCGTGTATGGACTACGCTTGAGTTCAAAACAAGCGAAAGAAAAAAAATATGTTCATATCATCTGTTGACTGTCATTTGCCAAGGGGGCAATGTCGCTCACGCAGCTGACGTCAATCATTGTGTAGACCAGTTTATGACAGGCTGGTCACTGCAGCCACAGTTTTATACATGCGTCAATCATTGTGTAGACCAGTTTATGACAGGCTGGTCACTGCAGCCACAGTTTTATACATGTTGAGGTGGCAAGTGTCGAACCAACCCTCCTTCTTGTGAAATGCAGGTAACTTGTGGTGCTACTATTGTTTGCTTGTTGAGCTGTGTTGAGTTGAGTTGAGTTCAGGTGAGTCGAGTTGAGTCGAGTTCAGCTGAGTTGAGTTGAGCTGAGCTGAGTTGAATTGAGTTCAGTCAAGAACCCATATTACAATAATCGGAACATTTCCAAACGTCCTCATCTGCAACAACCAGCAAAGAGTCCCGATACTAATGGTACCAGTATCAGCCTGATTATATGTCCGACTGACCTTTCCTCGGAGCTTAC
The DNA here is from genome assembly GCA_014155875.1 of Cepaea nemoralis. Classification (NCBI taxonomy): domain Eukaryota; kingdom Metazoa; phylum Mollusca; class Gastropoda; order Stylommatophora; family Helicidae; genus Cepaea; species Cepaea nemoralis. Next base: position 935 of record JACEFZ010006582.1, on the reverse strand, counting down.
AGTGTCGGCCAGATCCTCTGGTCGCTCCCTGCGATACCTTTTTTCTCCAAGTCATGATGATCTATGTCGTGTCCTCCTTTAAAGTGTCGTCCCTGGAGTGAGGAGATCCGACACCCCACATTATAATATTTTTTTTCCTCTCAATATTCTGGAGAATCCACCAGCTTCCGTCCAACACACTCCATCAGCCTATGGACACCTTTTCCTATCACTCTCACACTGTCGTACTATGCCCCCTTCTCATACTTCCCCAACGCAACATACTCAACAACTCTTGCTTCTAAAAATTAATAAAGATAATTTATTAAAAGAAAAGTGTAACGTATATGAGACGTGTATGTGAAGAAAATGTGTGACGTGTTCTATAAAGTGTGTAGAATCGGACTCTCAGACAACAACCCAGTCAGCTGATCCCAGCAAGGATAGACCACAGCACGTTACGTCAGAACATGTACAGCTCACCCAGTGCCGAAACCATCTTGCCGGATACTGCTTTGCCTCTGTAGACCTCTGGTAATCCAATTTCATGATCATCCGAAATAGACACCGGTGGTATTAACAGTTAATCATGGACCGGTTGCACTCTACACAATGTCCGTTCCTAACGTTCCTTAACAAACTGCACAAGTCTTTTGTAGTGTGTACGCAGTTAGTTAGTTAGTTAGTTAGTCGACAGATCATCCTCGTTGCACATCGAACCATTCAGTCCATAAAGTGCTAATACTAATGTCAATTGTTACTGTACTAACACTAGGTACTCTTAGCCGGTTTCTCGGTTCGTTACTACTGTCTGATGCTGTGTGGTGCACTCAGTATGCATCACTCTCTTTGATGAATCAATTTCCTTAGCGTAAGTTACGTTTTGTTTTTTCACCTTTAAGGGTTTTTTAAATTTGGCCATTACCTTCCTCTTTTATGATGAATCCAATTTTTCT
>JACEFZ010006581.1:0-14423 GCA_014155875.1 Cepaea nemoralis | reverse complement strand
CGAACAGAGCCTATCCAACCAACCAACCAACCAACCAACCAACCAACCAACCAACCAACCAATCAATCAATCAATCAATCAATGAAGGAACCAACGAACTATCCAACCAACCAACCAACTAACGAACGAACGAACAAACGAACGAATGTACGAACCAACTACCAACCAAGCAACGAAGGAACCAACGAACCAACGAACGAACAAACCAAACAAATAACCAACAAACCAACCAGCCAACCAGCCAGCCAGCCAACCAACGAACGAACGAACGAACGAACGAACGAACCAACCAACCAACCAACCAAAAGCCAACCAGCTTACGATGAATCAAACATGCAACGAGCCAAACAGCCAATGAACTAAACACCAAGTACACAACCAACTAACCAACCAACCAACCAACCAACCAACCAGTCAACCAGCAAATCAACAAAGTAACTAACCAGCTAACCAACCAAAAAAAAAAAAAAAAAAAACAACTAACCAACTAAGCAAACAACCAACCAAAGACCAAACAATCAATCAACCAAGCAACTAATCAATCAAAAACTAACTCAGCCAACCAACTAAATATCAAACCACCCAACCAACCGAATAACCGATCAAGCAAGCAAGCAGGCAACCAACCAACCAACCAAATAACCAGGCAAAACCCAAAATATCAGCAAACCAAACATCCAACCAACCAAACAACTAGCTAATCAAAAACCAAACAATTAACTTACTAACCAATTAACAATGAAATCAACCAACCCCTTTTACATGAAAGGTTGTTAAAAGAAGACTTGCTTGATTTAGTTGTAGTAAGACTTGCTTCATTTAGTTGAAGGAAGACTATTTTTGATGTAGAAAATGTTGAAAGAACACTGCATGCGTTGAGGTCGAGTTAAACTGTTATTTAGTGCTTTCCTCAATATCTGTAAGAGTTGGTGGTCTAGGGGTTAACATATCTACTCATCACATATCTACTCAACCAACCGAATAACCGATCAAGCAAGCAAGCAGGCAACCAACCAACCAACCAAATAACCAGGCAAAACCCAAAATATCAGCAAACCAAACATCCAACCAACCAAACAACTAGCTAATCAAAACCAAACAAAAACCAACCGAATAACCGATCAAGCAAGCAAGCAGGCAACCAACCAACCAACCAAATAACCAGGCAAAACCCAAAATATCAGCAAACCAAACATCCAACCAACCAAACAACTAGCTAATCAAAAACCAAACAATTAACTTACTAACCAATTAACAATGAAATCAACCAACCCCTTTTACATGAAAGGTTGTTAAAAGAAGACTTGCTTGATTTAGTTGTAGTAAGACTTGCTTCATTTAGTTGAAGGAAGACTATTTTTGATGTAGAAAATGTTGAAAGAACACTGCATGCGTTGAGGTCGAGTTAAACTGTTATTTAGTGCTTTCCTCAATATCTGTAAGAGTTGGTGGTCTAGGGGTTAACATATCTACTCATACAACATACGATACTGGTTCTAATCCACTGTAATGCCAGACTTTTTGTATAGGAGCTCAAATTTAAAAAAAGAAACGACTCCTAGGTGTTAATACTGTGTGTCCAACGCTTAAGCAAGCTATGTTTACTTGTTTTAGTCTTTAAATTCTCCTGGCATACACCAGCAATGGTACAATGTTTGTTTTAATATTTAGTTTATTATCCGTTTATTTCTAGTAACTTTTTTTCCCGTACGTTTGCTCGCAAATTAATACCCATCAATTGATGATCCATCACGTCTGTGCACCTTATTAAGTCTCCATTTGGTGGTGTTTCTTATACTAGGTACTGCTAATTCATTCTTGTGCCAAATCTGTTAAATCGTATTTGCATTATGTTGAAATCTCAGTAAAGCCAAAAAGGCAACTCATGTTTTCCTTTTCTTCTAAGTCTTTAACGCGATGGGCCAGATTACTGACAAACTGAACTGATAATCGGGAACCTTGTGAATGACATGGACTACCGGATAGCTGGCATCTCCTTGACGAAGTCGAGTGTTAATTTTGAGAAGGAAGGCTTGAGTGAGATTAAAGTGAATTAATTTTGTGAGTGGCCTGTGTTTGCCGCGTTAAACTGTCCAGAAAGCGAGTCGTGGGGAACAGTGACAGGATGGATGGTAGTCATTCCTTTCTTTACAAAATTGGTCTTGTTTTCTTTGGCTTTGTTTTGAGTAATCCACGAAGTAATTTGGAAAGCCAGATTCACATATGGCAGAATCTTCCAGTATTTCTTCAAATAAACTTAACATAATAATAATAATAATAATAATAATAATAATAATAATAATAATAATAATAATAATAATAATAATAATAATAATAATAATAATAATAATAATAATAATAATAATAATAGAGGTCAGCATGGTCGGATGGATGAGAACACTCAGTCTTAAACATCCGGTGTGCTGATGCTGAGGTAGCGGGTTCAACCCCAACACCAGTCAGGTGGACTAAAATATTGACTTCTCGTCCTTGACTTGTGGACTTAAATTACAAGTACCTCTGAAGTCGGAATGGGTTCGCCTGATGGCAAGGGACACTGGTAATAGGGAAAGATAATCCACATGCAAAAACCATTGAATGGACTACGCTTGAATTCAAAACGAACGAACTCAAATAATAATAATAATAATAATAATAATAATAATAATAATAATAATAATAATAATAATAATAATAAACTTATTTGGTAATCAAATGTTAAAGTAAAATGACAGCAGTGGGCTAAATGATAGTATGGATTTAAAGATTATGCATCTTTTTAGAGAACATATCAAGAATGGCAAAGGCAATCTTTTGCAAGATGGACAATATATTCACCAATTAACCCCCCCCCCCCCCAACAAAACAACCCCCCCCCCCCCCCCCCGGCAAAAAAAACAAAAAAAACAAACAAACAAAAAAAAAAAACAAAAAAAAAACAAAACTGTCAATTACAGTAAGAAAAAGAGTGTTAAATGCCTATAGTACTTGTACTATTATATGAATGTGAAACATGGACAATAAGCAGGCGAATTGAGAAACACCAAATGGCAGCTGGTCCTATAAGAAACCAATGAAAATCGTAAACAGATTAGAGGAATTAGACGTAGACAGCTAAGTTTCTTGGGCACGTTATGTAGAGGAATAAACTGGAAAACGTAATGACTATTGGCAAAATTGAAGGGAAAAAGCGCAAGGGAAAAGGAGAGATAAACACATGAAAAACTTGGTCACATGGCATAATCGGGACAAAAACACATTCCTAATCCGAGGCATGTGATTGTCTGACATGTGATCGTCTGAGATGACAAACCATATCCGCCCTTGTTTATCAGCATTGTACATGATGATGGCCGGTCTCTCTGGCCGAGGGGTTATAACACTTTCTCCGAAATCCCGTTTATCAAGCAGAGTCTCGTAGCGGGGCCAGAGCTGGGAGCGGTTCGATCCCCGCTGGTGACTTGCGGGATAACTGAGCCGGCCGCTCAGAAAGCAATAGCAAACTACTGAGCGTAATCTTGCCAAGAAATCAACATACAGCTGAAAGATGCTGATGTTGACAGCGATGTCCTGTAAAGGATATGCCAAAAATGATGGTGATATTACTATTTCTTGAGGTAACCTTGGACTGAACAGTTTCCGAAGCATTCATTAAGAAAATCGAGGCTTTTGAGACAGGAAAAGAAGATGCAGCAACATTCTTTGAATACGGTGCATCTGAAAAAAAAAAGAATACTAATTTTTGAGGAGATCTGAACATCTAAGGACAAGTGCTAACAGACAGTATCATGTCTCGGAAACGGAAGTTCTTTGACCATATCAAAAGTCACAGTGGTCTTGAAATGCAATGCAGGAATCACCAAAAAAAAAAAAAAACGAGAAGTTGACGTTTAGCTTTACTAGAACAAGATCACAAGCAACAAAATGGACGTTTCGGCGAAAGAATTCGTCAGTATGCAAACACACACTGGCACAACTACTTGCGTAGTGGTCTTGAAAGAGCAGTCATCGAAGATACGCTTCCTATTAGACGGGGCAGTGGCTGATCCGCACGAGTGTGGACACGGCGCACTAAACGCATCAGGGACATGACAGTACACGAAACAAGAGAACTGGCGAAAGGTCAAGGGCCTGTTTAGCTGGCTGTGATGCAAGTGACCTCTTGCGAATAACTTGCTACCTAATGATACAAAGCATTGTGGTGGTCAGTATTCGTTGACTTGACCACAAGTGCACACTTTCTTAGTGCACATCATTTGCACGTGGGCCGTTGTGTCCGGAGGTCTTGTTATCAAATCCCCTCTGTATAAGATATTTGTATGGCCACACGGCTCCTTGCTCGATCTATCATCATTAAAACCCTTGCAAAGTGGCCCCTCCACATATCTTTTTCCTTAGTGTGCTGGATAAATTCCATTGATAATATTCTACCACTCCATAGTCTTAGACCACGAAGCACAATCTCTATTTGTCTGCCCCGGCCTCTTCTATCGGTGATGTTCCAGTCGTCACAATATTCTCCAATTTCTCTCTCCACATGATTTGACTAAAGAGCTTACTTCATCGCTTTCATGTAGTTGTATATTGTTCTACTTTCATTAGCCTCTTTCAGAGAATCGCTGCTATTTGCCTCTTGAAATGGGCATCATAACATTTGCTGGTACTTAAACGGTCAGAGTGAAACTACCATTATCAGCAGTGAAATTCCGTTTGATCAAGAATATATGGACCTATTAACACAATTCATTGTACCGTAATGACATGGAAACTATGCCCTTCACCTTTAAACTTTACACCCACTCCGTGCAATTCTCTCTGGCTTGAATATTAGTAAAGAGATAGAAGTTAATCATAACATTTTTGTTTTTGAATAATTGCCTTAATCATCATCGTCGTCGTCATCATCATCATCATCATCATCATCATCATCATTTGGCCATAATGGTCATCGACTTCCCCCTCCTCCTCATCATCAGGTTTGTCAGCCAGAGGACTGTTGTTAAAGTCGTAAGATTATACCATCCCCCAGCCAACTGTCCTCAGAACTCTTCAACTCAACATACATTCGCACTTCACTGTCAGTCAAGCTTGCGTCACGTAGTGTTGGTTTCTTAGACGTCTTCCTTCTTTTCTTTTCTTTTCTAGGGATATTTCCCTCTATGATTTTGAAAATAGTACACCTCCATTATTATCTTATCATAAGCGCATTCTTTAGGAGTTTTGTGGTTTTCTCTTGACTACCACATCCAGAAACGTGATTTATCATCTCCACCTTTGACGAGAAATTTCCGATTGCCAGATTTTGTGTTATCCACATATTCGCTTGATTTGCCGTGGCATGCTATTCACTATCTATATCGAGGAGATGCAGTTAGCATGTTCTCTTCAACGATTTATGAGACCATGATGGCATTTTTCAAACTCTCCAGGGCTTTCTATAGGGCATTATTCTCTTACTGATGTGTTTCCCCCAAGGCTGGTGGCGCAGTGACTAGACCTCTTGACTGCCCGCCCGGTGGCCGTGTGTTCTAATCCCCATTCAGGTGGGGATGTTTGTTTTCTAAGTTGACCTGACCTCTCACGACAACCAAGCCTAAAACTGGTACCAGGACATGTTCGGCAAGTAACGGCGTCCGGCCTGATGTTAGCCAAATCACGCCTTCGAACGATCAACTGGTCTATAAAACTACGGTGCAAGAACATACACCAAATTTTCTCCAAGGAGTGGACAAGAGTCTTGTACATAACTCTCAATTTTAAGAAAATATTTTGAACTCGTAATTTTGTACTGGCAGAGTTAATTGGAAGCAGATAAAGACCGTAAACTGATTAGAGAAATTAGGTGTAGGCAGTCACAATGTTTTGGACAAGTTATAAGAAGAAATAAACTAGAAATCTTGGTGAAAACTAGCAAGGTTGAGGAGAAAAGTACAAGGGAAGGCAGAGAAGTAAATATATGGATAGTTTGGCCACGTGGCATAGTCGAGACAAGAACAACACTGAGCTGATCCACGACTCTGGTGATCGTGTAAGTTAGCGAAACTTGACCGTTCACGCGCATCGACATAGCACATGATGATGATAATGATTTGAGACATTGAGAATGTGCTTTTCTACACAAAAAGCTTAAAGCAACATATTATCAGTACAGCAGTAAAGATGCCTGCATCGATCTTGAGTTCTACAACGTGTCAGTCTGCTGACAGATACCTCAGTTTATTTCGTTGTAAAGTAGATAAACTATAATATCAGACAATTTCCAGACTCATTCCCGAGCCAGTAATTTCTGTTCCATAGAACATTTTATGGGATGATGTTATCGAGCGCCTCGGCGATAAAGTAGAGACGCAAGCATCATTCATTGTAAACTGTCTGGATGCACACTGAAGTTGTAGTGCAATACAAATAGCCTGCACGATGTGATGGCTCCCAGCACCAGAGCTAACACCGCTGGGATTGCTTAGCCACCCACTGTAGGAGTCAACAGGGAAAGATTGTCGTTGTCACGACATTCCGGCACATTGGAGATGATCAAGGACCATTGATCGACATCTAGCATATTGGCAATATGGGGCTAACCTCATGTACGTTTAGGCAAATTTCTCACTCAGTCTAGTTTTTATCACGAGGTCGCCATTATTTCAAAGGACATTGCCTGGTAGTTATTTCAGTCTCTTTCGATCTTTGAGTCAGGTCACTTATAACAAATCCAAGTCGATGGGGATTCGAACACAGGACCCTAGGGCTGAGGGGAAAGGAGCAGCTGCTGCACTAACGCCGTGCGTGAAGACCTTGCGCTAGTCCAATGTTATCTTGACCAGGTGGCAATGGGTGATTGGCTTTAGTTAGTTAGTTAGTTGTTAGTTAGATAGATAGTTAGTTAGTTAGTCGACAGATCATCCTCATTGCACCTCGAACCATTCAGTCCATAAGTGCTCCGATCCCCTCCTCAGCAAATCCCGCAGCGTGTAGCAGCTACTGACGACACCAGTTCTGTGTTGTCTTCTTTGGCTTCCTGCGTAGTGTTCTTAGTTAGTTAGTTAGTTAGTTAGTCGACAGATCATCCTCGTTGCACATCGGACCATTCAGTCCATAAGTGCTCGGATCCCCTCCTCAGAAAATCCCGCAGCGTGTAGCGGCTAACGACGCCAGTTCTGTGTTGGTTTATCAATCTTCTTTGGCTTCCTGCGTAGTGTTCTTGTTTGGCCACCCCTCTTTTAATTTGCTGCTCTCGCAGTCTGGCCATTGTTGTAGATTCACAGTCATCACTTGGTTCTTGCAAAAGTCTCACTTCTCGTAGAGCATTCAGAATGTCAGCCTGGTCCATGGCGCGTCCGCCCTCCACAGTAGCCTCACCTGCGAGCTTGTCAGCCCGCTCATTTCCTTGTACTCCCGCATGACCTGGCACGAAGATGAAACTAATCTTTGCCAGCCGAGACCGCTCCAGAGGCAGCAACCATTCTCTTCGGATCGACCCCTCCTCTATCCTCTTGATCATGTTCATTGAGTCGCTAAGGAAACAAGCCCTAGTGAATGTCTGTGTCTCGAGCCATGTTATTGCTTTACTTACTGCCATGACTTCCATGGTCAGGCTACTTGTGGTTTCAGTGAAAGCACCAGAGTCCTCCTTCACAATTCTCCCTCCGGCCCGAGCTGTAAAGGCCCATGAGCTTCTCACATGTCGGACGACCGACCCATCTGTGTAGATGACCGCGTCACTGTCTAGCGAATTCTCGAAAATCAACGCTTGTACTTCAGCCTCCACAGCAGCCGGATTTTCTTGTCTGCATTTTCTATCTAGTTGGATGCAAACTGAAAAGGATGTGCAGAAGTCTGTTGGCACTTGCACCCACTCCTCGCCAGGTTCTAAGTCCTCAAGTGAACACACCTGTTGAAGAATGTCTTCGGCTTGACCCATCCACGACCGTCCTCTTTTTAACCTGCTGCCCTTCACCTTCCTAATTTCACTATGCAGTGGATGCTGTGTGTTTGCGTTAATTCTGAGGTAGGCGCGTGCCCTGCAAACTTGCATTCTCTCTTCAATGGTTGGAAAATCAAGAAGGTAGCGCATCGCCCTGCATGCTGTATCTCTTGTACATCCAAGAATAATGCGCATAGCTTCATTCTGTATCCTTTCCATCCTTTCTATCTGCTTATGGCTGAGAGTCAGGATTGCCATTGCATACTCCAAAACAGACATGACCAGCCCCTCGTACAGAAGACATAGATGGCGCTGCTCACAGTTTGCTGCCGCCATCACCCGCATCGCTGCCAAGCCCCGCTTGGCCTTTGTTATCACCTGGTCTATGTGCACATTATAAGCAAGGCTTCGATCAAACCGTATCCCCAGGTAATTCATTGCCTGCGTTCTTTCCACCGTCTCTGAACACAGCATTACAGTTGGTGTTGGATTGTTGACAATATGATTATTCAACGAGAACCAAGTCACTGTTGCCTTTGTTGGGTTGACCATTGCCCCAGCTTCATCACACCAAGTACTTATGCGATTGAGTTCGGTTTGTAGTTCCACAGCAACCTCCTCTCTATCCTTACCCTGACGATACACTAAAACATCATCGGCATATGACAATGTCCTGCCAGGTCCAGTGATCTGCTCACTGGTGATTCTCACTGTGTAGGCGTTGAACAGTACCGGAGATAATGGTGATCCCTGTGGTAGGCCAGGATATATTGTTGTTGGTTCCGAAGTCCAACTGCCACATCTAAAAACTACTTTCCGTTGGAAGAGGGCTGCAGCGATCCAACTAAGGAGGAATGGACTTACGTTTAGTTCAAGAAGCTGAAACATTAAAAAATCCAGTGGTACTCTGTTGTATGCGTCCTCAAGATCAATCGCTGCAGCAACAGTTTCAGTGCCTGAGTGGAAACCTTCATAGACATCATGGGCAAAGACTGCTGCATTGGTCCAGGTTTCTCTTTTTGGACGGTACCCACCCAGGGTAGGTGGGAAAACACCTTGCCTCTCTAGTTGGCTTGATATTTTCCTGGCAATTACCTTCTCCAGCAGCTTGCCTACTGTATTCTGCATGGTTATAATTCGATATCCCTGAATTTTTTTGTGGTCTTTGTCAGGCTTCGGCAAGGGAATCAGATAGCTATGTAACCATTCCTCCTTGATGCTAGCACTCCCTATACTGTTGTTGTACATGTCTGCTAGTTTCTCTAGCTCATTGTCGGTACACCTATTTATGTCGTCGTATCTTATGCCATCAGGACCTGGAGCACTGTTTTTTGATCGTCGAAGCACAGCCTTGATTTCTTTCACTGTCACTGTGTCTTCATCCGAAGTGTTCTGGGCCTTGCATCTGTCTGAGGTGACCTCCTTGGCCAGATTCCGGCCTCCCATGTCTGTCTGGTTGCTCTGCTCAAGGTAGCGTTCAAAGAGGGCTTTGCCCTTGTCCTCATCAGTCCTCTGCCAGATGAGGTCAGCACCTTGGAAGTCAGAAATGCTCTTATTCTTGACTACCCCACTCATGCTTTTATGTAGTCGCCAGAACAATTTCAGTGACTTGTCTGTGCTTACTCTTTGACACACCTCTGCCCATTTTTCGCTTTTAACCACCTTGACCAGTTTTTTGAAATAGCTTACTTTTGTGTGCATCTCTCTTTCTAAGTGCAAGCAGGGACTAGGATGACCAGCTCTGTTCTTCTTGGCATTTTGCCATCTCCTTACAGCACTACGCTTATCCACCCAAGCCTTCTCCACCTCGAAACTCCACCACGGTGGCTGCTCCCAGCTTTTTCTCCTGCCCTGAAACGTTCTGCGCTTGTCACGTCTTATTTTGCTCACCACATCTTGCCCTGTACTGTCATACTGGAACGTCTTTACCTTTAGCTTGTGCTGCCTGGTTCTGCCTTTCTCCACCAATATGCTGCAAGGGTGGTGGTCGCTGCCATGGTGTCCTAGGACACCCCATCTACACACTGTAGTGAGTGAAGGTGAAACTAGCGCCAGATCAATAGCACTGTCCTCATCGCCTGGACGGCTTGCTGTCCTGGTGACACAGCCACTGTTGATACAAACCAGGTCGATGGTTTCCAGTGCAGTCTCGAGCTCCTCCCCTTGTGTATTGGAGGAAGTGTTTCCCCATGATCTGCCTTTAGCGTTGAAGTCACCACAGAAAATAACATTCCTCTCGTGGCCTAATATGCCACTTAAGCACTGCCACTTCTGGGCGTCCACACTCGCATTGCGGGCATAAACATTAACCAACACGAATGGTATACTGGAATGAACTCTCAACGCCTGTATTTGTATATCGTCACTGTCCCAACTGGACATGTCTAGCTCTGACGCCACCATGCTGTCGCGAACGAGAATCGCCGTTCCCAGATGTCGTCTGTTGTAGAAACATTTGAAGCCGGCAATTCGGAGTAGCTGATCGCCCAGTCTCGTCTCCTGGAGTGCTACAATGTCGTTCCTGTAAACTAGGGTTTCTAAAATAGAGCCCCGTTGTTTTACACTGGCACAGTTCCAATATAGAATACGGATGTTCCTGAGTCCTAGACGGTGACACTTGAGTCTAAAACGTCTCAAACCCCCGCGCTTACCTTGCTTCTTTGTCCCTGCGCGGCTACCACGCCGCTTCGTTATGTTGACTGCTGATCGCTCGGAAAGAAGACGTTCTTCCGCCATGTTGAAAAAACGTAAACACAGACTGCTGATACCCACACACGCTGCTGAAAATTCACTCAAGGATGGCTTCGCTCGATGCACGAACTCCGTAGCACCCGCGCAGATCTTGAGTAGAAACTCCTGGTTTTACATCCTGGCACACCAATTACACGCAAGAGATGAATAAATCCATCCCTTACGCGAAAAAGTTAACGAACACAAAACAACACGACCGTCCGTCGACATCTTGAAACCGAGTGTTCTTGTTTGGCCACACCTCTTTTAATTTACTGTTCTCGCAGTCTAACCATGGTTGTAGATTCGCAGCCATCACTTTATCAGTATCATCCCACCCATCTTACCTCTTAGAAATTTTCCTTGCGGAGAGATATCAGAACTAGTGTCGCTAAAGACCTTAGATCTGGAATGTGATTTAAACCAGTTCCGCTGCTTAGTAGGCGAGTACACTAGTTATTACACTACTGTGCATTCTGGTTTGTGGGAGTGAACGTCAGCCCATGATACGCGTCCACTTGTGTCTGCGTAATATCACATCATGTGAGATGAGATGCGTAAGGAACGCGGCTAGAAAAAAAACAAGAGAGATAGAACACCATATAATTAAGTGGTTCGGACATTTAGTTAGAATCGAACAAGATACACCAGCTGCTAAAGCGTCACACGTGAGAACATAGAGAGGACGACCAAGAAAGAAGTGGCTAGATGGAGCAAAGAGACATTTAGTTAGTTAGTTAGTTAGTCTTTCCTCTTGAGCCTAAGGCGGCGCATAGGGCAGAAGTCATGGCTCTCCATGTCCGGCTGTTCGCTGCTACCTGTTGTAGATCATGGATGTTCATTTGGCCGTTGAATGAGCCTTCTCTGATGATGGTTCTACGCAGGGTCTTTCCTGGTCTTCCCCGTTTTCTTTTCCCTACTGGTGACCATATGTGACACTGAAGACATTAAATATAATGTTAGTACAAGAGCAACAAAGAAACGCAGGCTATTACACCTGCCTCCTGCATGCTGTTGTCACTACTGGTGAGTGCACTGGTCTGATGTTTGCATGTGGATTAGGTTCCCTATTACCAATGTCCCTCGCCATCATCGAACCCACTCCGACTTGAAAGTCACTAGTAATGTAGTCCCAAGTCAAGGACTAGAAGACAACATGTTGATCCAAGGAACTTGTGTCGAGGTTGAGCGCCCCAGCAGCACACCAACAATTTATGACTGAGTGGTCTTATCTCTTTGTGTAATTAATGACAGGAGATTGGGCTCCCGTGGAGGAATTCGCATGCAATGAACTTGCACACCAAACCAAGGAGAAAATATACTTGTAATAAATATCACACACATCCCTTCATTGTGAAGATAAAAGGAAGCGAATATCTTTTCAATTAGCAGAGAGCGCTAGACTTCTAATCGGGTTCGTTGGTGTAACGGGATTCTAAGCCAGCCCTCATCGTTCGCTACGGGAGGGAGTGACTGGTCACTATTTATCCGTGCATTTAGGCCTTCACAATATGATGGTCCTAACGCTTCACGTACAATCAACAAACCCCTGCCACGCAGCAACACTTCTAAGCTATCCAGACGCCGTGCCATCGATATTACGATCTTCTCGTATCTCTATCAACCCTAGGTTAGCATGCCATCAATATGTCTTTCCCTGTATTTTCTTTAACGCCAGTCGTTGGCACGTCATCAGTTAGCGATATAAATCTACCAGCTAACGCCGCAGAGATGAAATAATTATCATTAGCGGCCATGACCCACATAACCTCCAATTCCTGACTGCAATCCGGCACAGACTGGACCGATGACCACAATCATCAGATGGGACTTCTCAAATAGTTTCTGGCTGTAGTGTTTGCTGAATGCGATGAGATGCCCTCTGATCTTTGACCAAGGTCGTGTGAGGCATGAGATGGGTGTCAGTGTGGTTTGACCCCAGACGAAAACTGGACAAAGCCGCAAACACTCTTGGTCACAGTCGGAACACGTGTAAGAGCAGCCTCTACACTCAACCCGGAACCGGAAATTATATTTATAAAAGGCAGTCAAGCCCTCTATTTGAATAAGAAACGCTGTGAGCATTTCATTTGTAGGCAGATTTTTAGTTTGAAGATGGCCATCTTAGACGGTGAGTTATTGAATAGTTGTCGCTGAAAAGCCTTGATAATTATGATGATTACTCGTGAGAAACAATGTATGGGAAAGTGTTATTCTGATTCCTAAACATCTGCTCCAGTAGGGTCTAACATAAGCAAAACAGTGACCATAATTTTGGTCTACACCCGGTCCATTTCAGGACAAGCTCTATGTACATGTCAACAATCTAAAGCTGACTGCTGCTGCGTTTTTTATATTACATATTTTCTGGCTGACATCTGAAGGTGTAAGTAGAAGAAGAAGAAGAAGAAGAAGAAGAAGAAGAAGAAGAAGAAGAAGAAGAAGAAGATTCTGGCTAAAATTAGCATAGCAACAACAAATGTGATTACTTTCAGTTTGTATCGAAAAATTGGTTTGACTTGTTAGTTAGTTATTTAGTCGCGGTTCCAACTTCACGGCAACGGGTCGTCCCCATTATTCTCCGTTCCCGTGCCAGTGAATATCACACAAAATGTTCCTTACTGCCCTATGTGAACAATGGAATACTCAGGAGTATCGGCAAGCCAACAGCCCGCACAGGTACACTGTGCATAATGCCGCCGCCAGGATGCCAGCACAAAAGTCCTCCACGAGAAATACAGTTCATTGTCGATGGAAACGGCAGTCACCAGAAAGACTTCATTGACCCGGGTTTTATCCCATATGGCTTGGTCTCTTTCCGCAGGGCGACCCGCCGAAAGCGCCGCACAAAGCACGAACTCCGTAGCTCCAGCGATGACTCCCAGGAGTCTCCTGAAAAATGCACTCGTGAACCGAAAAGGCAAACCAGTCAATCCAGCAACAGCCGGCCGCCATCGTTCCGAACATGTAGTTCACGCTACAAACTGCGAACAGATGTAAAAGCATTCCATGCGAAATTCACAGCTCACAGTGTCGCGCCACGCACTCACTCAGTAGCAGGGCGACGGAACCATAGCCTCCTTAGTCGCCTCTTACGACGTGCATGGTAGGCAACAAACAGTGTTACTATTCTTTGCTCCCACGAGCGTGGTTTGACTAATACCGAGCTATTACTGGAATCCAAATAAACACAAAATATGACCTTCCTCCGGTCCTGATATAACATTTGTATCTAAATATTTTTGTATTTCGTTGTTTTGCTTTTCTTTGTCATTAATAAAGACTTGTGTTGAAACATTCGCCTTCGGTGTGTGTTTTTCCTTTCATTGTTTTGTTTTTCTCTTCGTGTTGTACTCTCAGACGGTCATATCCAAAGCGAAAGCACCAATGCGACATGAAGACGGCCAACAACTATTTTAGATGGGATATAAGATAATGTAATTTGGAGAAAGAAGAAACTATCACTACTTCGAAAAATAAAGCATATTTATGAATTGTAAACAGACAGACAGTGCCTAAATTAAAAAGCAAAGGTGTATTTTTTTCAAACGTAAAAATGAGAAGGGGAAACATAATGAGATAAACAGTGTAAGATGTGGACACAACTATTACAGAATAAAATATCTTTCTATAGAGTATGTGATACAGTCATTTGTTCAAGTGCATTCAGAAAGATGTGGTGGTCGAGGTGGAAATCTGCTGCTATTGATAATGCTGTAGCAGCTGATGTTGTTGCTGTGCTACTGTTGCTTATGATAATGCCATAAAAAAT
>JACEFZ010006580.1:0-21508 GCA_014155875.1 Cepaea nemoralis | reverse complement strand
ACCAGCATTTCTTGCTGTTGTGAAATCTTGGCAAGTTTATGTTCAGTAGTTTGCCATTGCTATCTGAACGACCGGCACTCATATGATTTAGCAAAAAACCAACGCCAGATGGTCTGCTTCCAAATCGCTCGCAGCTGTGTTTCGAAAGCGGGTGTGCGGGATCACGAACTTCGTCCGTAACACCTACGCCATGGAGCCGATAAAACTATATGGAAAACTGCATGAAAATATATATATATATATATATATATATATATATATATATATATATATATATATATATATATATATATATATAAATTTATCATGTGTTTCCTTGTTGTGGTCTGGACACATTGTCTTGAAATCCGCATGCTTGATTACAACAAAGCGGCCGTCTAATGTTGACATCACACTATGTGAGGGTCATCAGCAGATCGAGTGTTCCACACGCGTGCCTTCAGAGAGATGTTGGCGGTATTAAGAACATTGGTTCTCTATCTGGTTGGTCACCATTGACTCCCTTAGAGTCTCCCTGTTGAAGTGGTTATAACGCCTGCCTCACACTTCAAAATTTGTGCGTTCGATTCCTGCCAACATCGTTCGGTTCACAAGTGCAGTTTTCTTTGAGACTCCTGGGGGTCGTCACTGGTGCTACAGAGGCCGTGCTTTATGCAACGCATTCGGCAGGGCGTCGTACGGAAAGAGACCGAGTCATGTGGGACTAAACCCGATGCAATGAAGTTTTCTTGCCTGTTAACCATTTTCGACTTCCTTATGGCCTACATTTTCCTGTGTGCCTTCTTCAATAACTATAATCGATTTTAACTTATAAACAGTATTTGACCAAACGTGGGTAGGCATGACCGAATGGATAAGAACGTGGTTTCTTAAACATCCAGTGTGCTGATGCCGAGGTAAGGGGTTCATCCCCTACACAGGACAGTTGGACTGAAATGTTGACCTATCGTACTATAAATACTATAAATACGAGGAGTATTCAAATGAAAACCTGAAAAGTTAGATATAAATGAACAATAACCATGCCATTGTCTTGTAACCTGTCAATATTGTTGTTAAGGATGTCAAGAGTATCAATCGCGTGACAAACACAGTGACGTCATAAGGGCAGTTTAAAGATGTAGTAGATACTGTTATTGTGCATAGTGAACAACTAGGGTTAGAATTAAATTATAAAAACACATATTATTGTCGTCTCTAAGAAGAAAGACATACTGCAATGTAATATGCGTTGTTTCATCTGTTATTCTGTCCTCATCTAGTAGTTTCCGCGGAAGCAATAAAAGTGGTTCAGCGGTCTACCTGGTACTAAGAAGGCTGTGGGTTCGTTTTCATACTGTCATTCTGTTTTCAGACTGTCATTCTGTTCACAGGAGCCATTTGTCCTGAGATCCCGGGGGACATCACGGCAGCTAGGGATTTCATGCTCTGTGCAGCGCTGTGGGCAAGTGGTTCGAAACTCTGCAGAGAGAGACTGATCTAGATGGAGAACGCCCGGTGCAGCGATTTCAATCCTTTTGCCAATTAACTCTTTGTAAATCCAAGACTCAGTCGAAGTGAGGAAAAGCGTTATATTGAGCCAATCCTGATGTATGAATGGAAATTACGGACTGTTAGCAGATAAATGCGGAACTATGTGGAGATGTGATTTGATTGAAGAATGATGAGAACACAATGGACAGAAGAAAGATCAATGAAGACATCGTGAAAGAAGTTAACTCACACAGAGAAGTAATTACTGGTATCAGAAGGAGATAGTACACATTCTTTGGGCATGTCATGAGAAGGGAAAAGCCGGAGTATATTGGCACAACACAGAAACAAATTCAAAAGTAAAGTATTTATGGGCGCTCATAGAAGTAGTAGAAGACAACAGAGATTAGAATACATATAAGACAACATAAAAAAAAAAAGAAAAAAAACTGACCAGTTACCACGCCGGAATTCGAACACATTAGCTTTAAATGATGACAATGCCTCACTGTAGGACCAAACTGTACTTAGGCGCAGGGTCAATTCTATACCCCTACAAAGTTGTCAACATTAGCCAGATCTATCGTAGTCACCTTTTTTTTTTTTTTTCATATCCTATTTACAGCATTTTATTGCTGTTGTTGTCTTGAGTTTACATTCAGTAGTTTGCCATTGCTGTCTGAACGACCAGCTCCCATACCAACACGTTAAGACCCAGCACGACGCGGTCTGCTGCCAAATCGGTGTTTCGAACGCAGGTAAGCTGACTCACAAATCGAGTACGCAAGCCCTTATAGAAATACAATGTAACATACGGATTCCCCCCCCCCCCCCATATCCTTTGGACATTGCAGTCAACACCATCATTTTTCAGCTGCTGTTGATGTCTTGGAAAGTTTTACATTCAGTAGTTTGCCATTGCTTTCTGAACGACCGGCTCACATACCCTCCGTAAGTACCCAACACGACGCGACCTGCTGCGAATCTCGCGCAGCTGTGTTTCGTACGAGAGTGTACGGGATTACGAACACGTTCTTAACACCTACGCCAAGGAGGCTGGCAACATATGGATATATGGCAATATTCTTAAACAAGTTAATCGGTACAGCTATCTTGGAAGGCCATAACATCTAATCGGAGACTCTGTGGCGAAGTGGTCAAGCCGTTTGACTCGTGCTCCGAAGGTTGTGGGTTCGATTCCGGGCCGCGCCCTTCGGTTTACGAGTTAAATGTTTCGGAGACTCCTGTGGGTCGTCGCTAAAAGCTACGGAGTTCGTGCTTTGTGCGACGCTTTCCGTGCTGCGGAAAGAGACCGAGCCATATGGGATAAAAACCGGTGCGATGAAGTCGACCCTGTCGACTTTTTTTAAACATCTAATGGGAGGCGTTTTGAAGAGATTAGAACAAGAAACGTTATTGCAAAGACAGTCTTTTGCAAGATGGAAAACGTACTAACCATTAGAAAAAAAGATGACAACTGCAACTAGAAAAAGAGTTGAAGTGCTATTATATATATATATTTGTGTGAATATGAAACGTGGACAATAAGCAGACAAGCAGGGGGGAAAAAAAAGGACCATGCGCCGACTAGCCTTCATCAGGAAATAAATACACACAACACAAATATAAACATGGGAAGGCAGTCAGTCTAATGATTATATTAAGGCATATTATGACCAATATGAAGCACAATTTATGCAATAGGTCCTTTTCCTTGGAAGATAGAAAAAGAGTTCTTGCATGTTACATAGATCCAGTTTTAACATACGGCTGTGAATCCTGGACAATTAGCCAATTAGTTAAAAAAAAAAAAAATTAGTTGCATATTCTTTACAGGACGTCGCAGCCAACACAAGCATTTTTTGCTCTTGTGATCTCTTGGTAAGTTTACGCTCAGTAGTTTGCCATTTATTTCTGACCGACCGGCACCCATACAATTTTGTAAAAAACCCAACGCGAGGCTGTCTGCTGCCAAATCGCCCGCGGCTATGTTTACGAACTGCGTCCTCAACACCTTCGCCACGGGGCAGGCCAGTTAATTAGTAAACAGCCTAAAAATCCCTAGAAGCATTTGAGATGTAGTTTTATAGAAGAATGTTGAAAATTCGTTGGACAGCCAAGATGGCCAATCTGGTTATTTTAAGCGCGGCATAACTGATTAAAAAAAAAAAAAACATAAGAAAGAAGCAGTCATAATTTTCTTGGCCACATTATGAGAAGACATAAACTGAAACATTGCTGTGAAAACCGAAAAGAATTGTGGAAAGAAAGAAAATTCTGGACAGGCTAGTGTCGTGGCACAGAAGGGAGTCAACACATGAATTAAACATGTGGAGAAGCATGATCGCCCACGCCAGCTGGCAAAGCACTGGATGACGATAATAACCGAATGACAAGAACTGAAAGACAAAAAAGTGAGAACAGTGACAGGAACTTAAAAAAAAAAAAATGAAAAAATGTGCTACTTATCACATAATCACAGGTTGGGAAACTAAACGTTATTTTCACATCCTGAGATTACCAGATAATAGCACATTTTTTGTTCAGTTTTCTTTTTTCATCTTTCAATTCTTCTAATTCAGTTATCATTCCTTAATGTAGTCATCACATATGTGGGCGATTTGGCAGCAGACCGCCTTGCGTTGGTTTTATATGAAATTGTACAAGAGCCGGTCGTTCAGAAAGCAAACTTTTTTTTTTAAATTCGCATATCCTTTTACGCCGGCTTCGTGGCTTAGCGGTTATGACTTTTCTCCGTAATCTCGTATACTCTCGTCGGTAACGTGATGACGGTGAGAATCACGAGTGGTTCGAATCGCATCGGTAACTTACGGGGTAAGTACTGTTTTCTAAAAGTACTGGAGAGTTTTGGTCAGAGACCATAACTTTATGAAGGGAAAATCCCAACTGCACCTCCACGCGGTAGAGGATGGAAACACACTACGGTGTGGCTAACACAGCTCTGGGGACCGAGTATCCACCGGAATAAGTGGACAACTCTGCAGCTGAGCAGAGCAGGGCACTCACTTGTCCTTACAGTCGGAAATGGCTGTCAAAAGCAGAGGTAAAAAGACCACCATGTGAATGTGGAAGGCAAGGGGAAACCACCACATTATCTTCCCAAGACTTCATGGCAAAACATAAATCAAAGTTAGTGAAGGACGTTAATGGCTGTCTTAGGGCATCCTCGTCCGGTAGGGACAGTCATGAGCCACAGGTGACACCAGACCGTCATCCAGCTACTGATGGCAAAATCTTAACTAAAATAAATAAATTTAGAGTAGGAACATGGAATGTTAGGACATTAAATGAGCTAGGAAAGTTGACCAATGTTCTAAGTGAGATGGATAGCATGAAAATGAATATACTAGGCGTTAGTGAGATGAGATGGAAGGGATCGGGCAAAATTATAGCTGACAATCACACAATAATTTATTCTGGAGGGGAGACACATGAGAAAGGGGTAGGAATAATATTAGATGAAAAAACAGCCAAGTCAATTAATGGATACTGGTGTATTTCAGATAGAGTTATTATGGTAAAAATCAAAGGCAAACCAATAGACATAAATATTATACAAGTATATGCACCAACAGCAAGCAGTAGTGATGAAGAAATACAACACTTTTACGACGAAATAGAAATGGCGATGGCTCAAATTGGATCACAAGAAATAAAGATAATACTTGGTGATTTTAATGCAAAAGTAGGAAAGGGAAAAATGGAGGATGTAGTGGGGAATTATGGTTTAGGTACAAGAAATGAAAGAGGGGAAAAGCTAATAGAATGGGCAAATATCAATGATATGATAATTGGAAACACATGGTTTAAACACCATAAAAGACGACTGTACACATGGATAAGCCCTGATAAGAATATACGCAACCAAATTGACTACATACTAATTAATAAAAGATTTAGAAATGCTTTAATTAATGTAAAGACAATGCCTGGTGCTGACTGTAATAGTGATCATGTACCACTATGTGGACAAATAAAAGTAAGATTAAAAAGAGGGAAAAAAATGGTTAAGAACATGAGACTTAATAAAGAGGTTCTAAAAATAGATAAAGAAATGCAAGAACAATACAGAGTGACTGTGAAAAATAGGTACAATGCAATAACTAAAATACAGAGTATAGATGAACAATGGGAAATGTTAAGGGACTCCATTCATCAAACTAGCAAAGAAGTATTACCAGAGAGAGGCAAAATAGCTAAGAAAAAATGGATGAATGAAGATATCTTAAACCTGATGGACAAAAGAAAACAGTATAAAAATAACAAACAAGAATTCGCTAAGATAAATAAAGAAATAAAAGATAAATGTGGGAAGGCTAAAGAAAGTTGGTTAAACGAGCAATGCAAAAAAATTGAATTAAATTCCATTAAAGATACAAAAAATATGCACAGACAAATCAGTGAGCTTACAGGAAAAAAAATAAGAATAAATACAGGGTGTTTGAAATCAAAAACAGGAAAGATAATATTAGAGGAAGATGCTATAATGAAGAGGTGGAATGAGTATATAAGAGAATTATATGAAGGAGAAAGGGCAGAATTAACAGAAGATAGTAACTTAGAAGGTCCACCTATTCTGAAAGAAGAAGTCGCTGACGCTATGAAACGTATGAAGAAAGGAAAAACAGCTGGGCCAGATGAAATCACAATAGAAGAATTAGAAGTATTGGGAGAATTTGGAGTAGATATATTAACCAAAATGTTGAATGATATTTACAGCAGTGGATATTTACCCAGTGATATGCTGAAATCTGTATTTATAGCTATACCAAAAAGACCAGGAGCAATTGATTGTGAAGATTTTCGTACAATTAACCTTATAAACCATATCACTAAGCTTCTACTCAGAATCATAATGAGAAGAACCAAAAAGAAAATAAAAATGGAAATTAGTGAAGAACAGTATGGATTTGTGGAAGGAAAGGGCACAAACAATGCAATTTATACATTGCGGACACTAATAGAAAGGTCAATAGAGAAACAGAGGGACATATATTTGTGCTTCATAGATTATACTAAGGCATTTGATAAAGTGAAACATGATGAACTGATTAAAATGTTGGAAGATATCAACACTGATGGAAAAGATTTAAGAATAATAAAGAATATTTACTGGAACCAAGTAGCAGCAATTAAAATGGGAAATAAAGAGGGTAGTTACGAACAGATAAAGCTAGGAGTACGACAAGGGTGTGTCTTGTCACCAGATCTTTTCTCCCTGTATAGCGAAGTAATAATGAGAGAGATCAAAGAGATGCCAGGAATACTAGTTGGAGGTTATAATATAAATAATATACGCTATGCAGATGACACAGTATTGGTGGCGGATAATTCAACAGACCTACAACAATTATTAGACATTGTAGTAACAGAGAGTGCAAGGAAAGGACTCAACTTGAATATCAAGAAAACAGTAACAATGGTAATATCAAAGAAAATGGTGACACCAAAATGTGACATAGAAATAGAAGGGAAAATCCTTAACCAAGTTGATAATTTTAGATACCTAGGGGCATTTATAACATCAGATGGAAGATGTACAACAGAGATTAGGAGCAGAATAGGGCAGGCAAAAGCCGCATTTCATAAAATGAAGAGTATCTTATGCAATAAGTCACTGTCACTGAATGTAAGAAAGAGAGTGCTGAAATGCTATGTAGAACCAGTTTTGCTGTATGGCAGTGAATCTTGGAATGTAAATGAACAAATTAAGAAGAAATTAGAAGCAACAGAGATGTGGTTCCTGAGACGAATGTTGCGAATTCCTTGGACTGCCAGAGTAACTAACGACGACTGCCTGAAACAGGCTAATGAAACTAGAACATTATATACAACAATAAGACAGAGACAAACAGCTTTCCTCGGTCATGTGATGAGAAGAGAGGCATTGGAGAACATTGTAACAACTGGAAAGATCGAGGGGAAGAGAGGCAGAGGTAGACCAAGAGAAGTGATGCTGGATGGATTGAGACGGTGGCATGGAGGAATATCAGCAGCAGAGTTGATCCAGAAAACCAAAGACCGAGATCTATGGAGAGCCATGAACGCCTACGCCAGCCGGCACGGCACTTGATGATGATGATGAACTTACGGGGGAGCAGCGCCATCTATGTCTTCTGTACGAGGGGCTGGTCATGTCTGTTTTGGAGTATGCAATGGCAATCCTGACTGTCAGCCATAAGCAGATAGAAAGGATAGAAAGGATACAGAATGAAGCTATGCGCATTATTCTTGGATGTACAAGAGATACAGCATGCAGGGCGATGCGCTACCTTCTTGATTTTCCAACCATTGAAGAGAGAATGCAAGTTTGCAGGGCACGCGCCTACCTCAGAATTAACGCAAACACACAGCATCCACTGCATAGTGAAATTAGGAAGGTGAAGGGCAGCAGGTTAAAAAGAGGACGGTCGTGGATGGGTCAAGCCGAAGACATTCTTCAACAGGTGTGTTCACTGGAGGACTTAGAACCTGGCGAGGAGTGGGTGCAAGTGCCAACAGACTTCTGCACATCCTTTTCAGTTTGCATCCAACTAGATAGAAAATGCAGACAAGGAAATCCGGCTGCTGTGGAGGCTGAAGTACAAGCGTTGATTTTCGAGAATTCGCTAGACAGTGACGCGGTCATCTACACAGATGGGTCGGTCGTCCGACATGTGAGAAGCTCATGGGCCTTTACAGCTCGGGCCGGAGGGAGAATTGTGAAGGAGGACTCTGGTGCTTTCACTGAAACCACAAGTAGCCTGACCATGGAAGTCATGGCAGTAAGTACAGCAATAACATGGCTCGAGACACAGACATTCACTAGGGCTTGTTTCCTTAGCGACTCAATGAACATGATCAAGAGGATAGAGGAGGGGTCGATCCGAAGAGAATGGTTGCTGCCTCTGGAGCGGTCTCGGCTGGCAAAGATTAGTTTCATCTTCGTGCCAGGGCATGCGGGAGTACAAGGAAATGAGCGGGCTGACAAGCTCGCAGGTGAGGCTACTGTGGAGGGTGGACGCGCCATGGACCAGGCTGACATTCTGAATGCTCTACGAGAAGTGAGACTTTTGCAAGAACCAAGTGATGACTGTGAATCTACAACAATGGCCAGACTGCGAGAGCAGCAAATTAAAAGAGGGGTGGCCAAACAAGAACACTACGCAGGAAGCCAAAGAAGATTGATAAACCAACACAGAACTGGCGTCGTTAGCCGCTACACGCTGCGGGATTTGCTGAGGAGGGGATCCGAGCACTTATGGACTGAATGGTCCGATGTGCAACGAGGATGATCTGTCGACTAACTAACTAACTGACTAACGGGGTATGTGAGCCGGCCGCTCAGAAAGCAATGGCAAACTACTGAGCGTAATCTTGCCAAGAAATCAACATACAGCTGAAAGATGCTGTTGACAGCGATGTCCTGTAAAGGATATACAAAAACAAAAACAAATATCCTTTTACAGGACATCGCTGTCAACAGCAGCATCTTTCAGCTGTCTGTTGATTTCTTGGCAAGATTACGCTCAGTAGTTTGCCATTGCTTTCTGAGCGGCCGGCTCAGTTATCCCGCAAGTCACCAGCGGGGGACGAACCGCTCCCAGTTCTCGCCCGCTACGAGACTCTGCGTGATAAACGGAATTACGGAAAAAGTGGTGTAACCCCTCGGCCAAGAGAGACCGGCAGAAAGCAAACTACTGAACGTAAAACTTGCCCAGGAATCACGAACAGGCAAAAAATGCCTGGGGTTGACTCCTACGTCATGTAAAGGATGTGTAACTTTTTTTTTGAATGTAGTCACAGAAGGCAAACTACTGAACGTAAACTTGCCAAGACATCAACAACAACAGTAAAATGCTGGTGTTGACAGCAATGTCCTGTAAAAAGGATATACAATAATAATAATAATAAAAAAAGTAAAAAAGTCATAGTAGTGTCCCACACGTGTTTCTTATACGTTCCCTCTGTCCGTGAGTGTCACCGGCAAGGCACATGACGATGGTAAATGAACGACTGGTGGCAGGGGACGCTACTGTTGCCGTGATCTCAGCAGACGAGGTCGTCACTGTCAGATCGCCAACTACATCAGGCTTGAGAAACTTGAAGATCAGAAGAACCAAGGAGCTCCCAGACAAACATCTACAGTTTTACACTAGTTTATGTACCGTTCTTCAGCTTCTCATTTTAACCAATGCATTTCTAACTCAAATATCTGCTTTTATCGATGATTCACTTCACGAATCACCGTAGCGTAAGTAAGAAGAGTAAAGAATAAAGTGTAACAAGTTGATTGAGAATGAAGTTGGAGTGTAATTGAAATTCCGTACGCTGTAATTGTTTAAAGACAAAGTACCTCACAAGTTGGAGTGGGTGCGCCTGATGGCGAGGGACACTAGAAACACGAAAAGTTATTCATCAACCAAGCATAAGCCCAGTGCACTAGAAGTGTATGGACTATTGAATTCAAAGCGAAAAAAAAAAAAAAACTGCAGAAGCCACGAACAAAATGTTGTACCATGTATTGCCTGGCATATTTTGCTGCAGCTCGTCAAGTGCATGTTGCAGAGTTATATATCTTATGAAGTGTATAAATGATTGTACTTAGGCTGAAATACTTACAACACTTGTAACTTTAAAAAAGTCTTAATAGTCGAGAGGATCGACTTCATTGCCCCAGGTCTTATCCCATATGGCTCAGTCTCATTCTGAAGGGCATTCTGCCCAAAGTGTCGCACAAAGCACACACTCCGTAGCTCCAGTGACGACCCCCAGGAGTCTCTGAGAAAAATCCACTCGTGAACTTATTCTACTATGGAGCATTACTTATCCCCATGGTAACCACACATTTAATATGGAATCTTTCAGTTTATTTGGTTTTGGTCATTGTTCTTTAAAAACTATGCTTTACTGGCTTTGCTGCATTTAAAACTTATTTTGTATCAATCAAGTACCATCTCCACATTGAAGCTTGGCTATAAATGAATCTTCTACACTCTCTGAGTCTCTGTCCTGTAAAATGTTTACATCAGACTTGTAAAATTTACCTCATCAGATTTCCATAAATTGTTAACATCAGCCTTCCAAAGTTTCCCTACTTCAGATATCTTTAAATTGCTTAAATCAGATTCCCAAAGTTTCCCCACATCACATATCTGTACACTCTTTATATAAGATTCTTACCGTTTCCCTACATCAAATATCTGTTTAAATCAGACTTCCCAAAATTATTAACAAACACTGCTATTCTGTACTCAGCAGGGTCTGGCAATATGAGATTTCTACTGGATCACTCATCAGCTGTGGTTGGCAGAATTCCAGCCTGGCTCACATCTTTTAACTGCAGCCTTTGGCCATCTAGTTTGAGTACAATTATTAGACCAAATGTCCTTGGGCAGACTCTTATCTGCGAACCTAATTTTAGCCAGAAAAGAACCATCTTCAGATCAAGTAGAAAGCACAGATGTTGGCAAAGTTTAAAGGCTTGTAAATGTGAAAAAATCTGTCACATGATTGCTGTGCCCTTCAGCTCCAGCAGCAAATGCGGGTGCCTACCTTCGAGTATGCTTCAGGGAGAAGTTGACAGATACCAGGGAGTTTGGGTGGACTTATCCAAACCTGGTTCTGACAGACTTAATGTAGATGAGCTGTCAGAGGAGGACTTTGACAAGTTGTTGAAAGGTAGTGACATTTGGTCTGTTGTTGTTATCTTATTAAGAACCCATGCTTATCATCATGGCACATATAATGAATGAATGAATTTAATGGAGCACTGAAATGTTAAACAAAAGCTGTTGTGCTGTAAGGCAATGAATCTTGTAATGTGAATGAACAATTAGGAAGAACTAGGAGACAACAGAGATGTGGTTTTTGATATGAATGTAGCAAATACCTTGGACTGCCAGAGTAACTAACATGTGTCTGGAAAAGGCTAAGGAAATGTTAACATTGTTTACAGCTTCATTACTGCTTTCATTCGTTTGAAATTTTGTATATAACTGCAATGTTGTCTCTTGTATGATTTTTCTTAGAGTTTATCTTCCACTGTTGTTTCTCTAGGCTAGAAGGTTTGCCTAGATATGTCATATTTTGGGCAGTCTTGGAGTATGTGATCTGCTGTCTGTGTCACCAATCCACATGTGCACATGGCTGATTTGCCAATCTTCAATTTTGTACACACGTGGTTGCGTAATCTATTCTGTCCTGTTCTGAGGCACAGATCATTATTTGTTCTGATATGTCCATAAGGTGGCAATCATCTTCAACTGGTCATCTTGGTGGCCTTCTAACTTATTTGATCATTCCTTTCTTTTGGTGGTATGTACAACAGGATGTTCTATTGCTCCTTCATTAGATAGTCGATCGCTTGTAATGGTATGCTGTATACTGTTAGTTGATAATATAGATATGTGGCCAAACTATTTAGCTTGCTGTTTTTTGATGAAATCTAGCGCTGCTGTAACTCCCACTTTAGTTAAATAACAATAATACTACTAAATTAAAATAAAGAAAAAAAATGTAAAAATAAGGCAAATCAGCCTGAGGAAAGGAGCTGGATTTGTTGCGATCGAAAGGAAGGTACAATGATAATTTTGGTAGATGCTCTGGGTGTGCAATTTTCGCCTCCTCGAGAGTGGAGTAGCTTGTGGGTAGGCATGCATAAGCGATGTTCCGGTGGATAAGTGTTAAAAATGCATTAAAAATGCAACATCTCGAAGGTAGATGTGCGAACACACAACAAGAGAAAAACACTTGGGAGTGATGTCCTGGGTGGTCCAGCTCCCTGAGAGTGTCATGGAGGTACAGGCACCAAAACATTAAGTAAGAAGGAACTGCTTCTAATGATTGGAAGCCTTCTGTTGTGCTTGCCCTGCTATACAGTTCTTCTTACTTTCTATTCCACTGTAACCTTTCTGTCATTAGTCAATCAATCAAGTGTCATCTCCACATTGAAGGTTGGATGCAGTGAATCTCCAACAATGTCTGTCTCTTGCCTGGATTGTACATTCTATAAGACTGCTGTTCGTCCATCTCTTGATGTTATTTTCCCACTTGTGTCGTTGTCAGTATCTTGCTCGCTTGTAATCAATCAACTTGACCCTCCAGTAGGGTTTTTATAAGAGTATTGTCTTTTAATGTGGCCAAAGTATTTTACTTGCTTCTTTTTATTTCTTTCATAAACTCTCTTTTCATTCCCAGTTTTTCTACAATCTCTGTATTTGATTGTTTTTGTTTAAATCTTTGTGTCATAGGCAAGTATTACTTCACTATAATATAACTTACCATCACAAGAAGTTAAGGAAATCTATGTACAATTTTGATCATACGCAGCTTCCCTGGAAGCTTGGCGAGGGCAAGGAGTCACCAGCGTCTGGTTACATGTGAACATGTCTCAGGGCAGGTTCCTTCCAGTAGCTTCCAAGTATGACTTTACCTTTCATCACGCTGAAGGCGGCCAGGCCACATTAGCCTTATGGTTGGATGGAGACCAGGAGAGCAGGATTCCCATCTTTGCCACTCACCAAGTTGGTGTGTCAGGTAATGTTTCTTCAGCTCATCTTTCCAGAAGACGATGTAATGAAACAAATACATGATCAGTTTAACACAGCTGTAAACCACACATTCTTTGCTGCTGAACCAATGTTCAGATATAAAATAACCCCAATACTTACACCTTCCATAAAAGAACTATTGTCTTCATACACCAAATCAAACTGCATGTTTCAGTTCAATAGAAATGGAAATTCTTTGGCTGTATACAGTGTTATAGTGGTTGGAATAGAAATTGAAATTCTTTGGCTGCATCAAATGTTACAGTGATTTGGAATATAAATATAAATTCTTTGGCTGTATTAAATGTTACAGTGATTTGGAATATAATTATAAATTCGTTGGCTGTATTAAATGTTACAGTGATTTGGAATATAAATATAAATTCGTTGGCTGTATTAAATGCTACAGTGATTTGGAATATAAATATAAATTCTTTTGACTGTATTAAATGTTGCAGTGATTTGGAATAGAAATATAAATTCTTTGGCTGTATTAAATGTTACAGTGATTTGGATTAGAAATAGAAATTCTTTGGCTGTGTTAAATGTTACAGTTTGGAATGGAAATGGATATTCTTTGTCTTTATTCAATGCTACATTAGTTTGGAATTAACTCTGGTGGAGTGCATCGTTCCTGGAAAAAGAGGCAGCGGTTGTAATGTAAAGGTTAACACATGACGTTAGCAACACATTGGGCATGAACATGAATAAGGCAGAGAACCAAAGAAAGAGTCTTTCTAGTGGGACATAAAGAGTGCGATGTTCTGCAAAAGTTGTGCCACATGATGATAGTTATGGTGGAGTTTGGTCACATAAGACAACTATCCCCAGACTGTTTTTCATAGATAGCAATGTCATTCTGAGGGAACACAGCATTTCAAAATATTTGTAATCTTGTTGCCTTTTTAATAATAGCATTTGCTGGTTTGTAGTATGTGTATCTACGATGTACATATTGACACAATGCATCAATTTTTTGGTTTCTATTTTTTGTTTTGTTTCCTTTTCCTTTCCACTTCCTGTATACCTGTCTTGTTCGATATTTCACTTTTAAGTTCTAGATCTCCTGGATTGGACACCGTTCAGAGAAGTATTCCTTTGTGTTGTCCATTTCAAATATATTATTTATTGTTTTGTTTTTGTTGTTCCATTGATAAAGACTGCTCAAAATGGTTGCCTGTAGCTGGTGTTGTTTTTTTAATCCATCTAGCTTCTGTCATATATTTTGTATTTATTTGGACTCCTGTTAAAGCTCAGCAGCAAGAAAAGCCTTATATCGATACCATTTTGTAATCTGTGTAGCTTATTGTGATCACATTAGCTATATTGTTTACCTTTTTCTCATGCAGGAATTGTGGTTAATGAAAACACGTGGGAGGTGTTGGTAGTTCAGGACAAGAACAGACCTGTGAGTGCTGTGTCTCTGTTTTATTCACATACTCGTATGCATGTTACCTGGGAACATGTTTGCTTAGCGGCTAGACTCTTGCTTAACTTCTTGATGGTCATGGGTTTGAATTTTCATCCAAGTCAAATTAGAAATTTTACCCGGCTTCCCAGATCTTGCCAGTCTAAAATTTGTCCCAGGAAATGTTTTGGCAAGTAAAGGCGGCCAGCATAATATTACTTCTGGAGTGCTGATGGGACTATCAAAATATGGATTGAGCACCATATACCCAAAAGATTTTAAAGTGTGTACAGGGTTCCTGTACTTTACCATTTTACTTGTTCATGTTGATAAATGTGGGAAGGCTAAAGAAAGTTGGTTAAACGAGCAATGCAAAAAAATTGAATTAAATTCCATTAAAGATACAAAAAATATGCACAGACAAATCAGTGAGCTTACAGGAAAAAAATAAGAATAAATACAGGGTGTTTGAAATCAAAAACAGGAAAGATAATATTAGAGGAAGATGCTATAATGAAGAGGTGGAATGAGTATATAAGAGAATTATATGAAGGAGAAAGGGCAGAATTAACAGAAGATAGTAACTTAGAAGGTCCACCTATTCTGAAAGAAGAAGTCGCTGACGCTATGAAACGTATGAAGAAAGGAAAAACAGCTGGGCCAGATGAAATCACAATAGAAGAATTAGAAGTATTGGGAGAATTTGGAGTAGATATATTAACCAAAATGTTGAATGATATTTACAGCAGTGGATATTTACCCAGTGATATGCTGAAATCTGTATTTATAGCTATACCAAAAAGACCAGGAGCAATTGATTGTGAAGA
This sequence comes from Cepaea nemoralis, assembly GCA_014155875.1. NCBI lineage: Eukaryota > Metazoa > Mollusca > Gastropoda > Stylommatophora > Helicidae > Cepaea > Cepaea nemoralis. The sequence continues at coordinate 6,248 of JACEFZ010006580.1, read as the reverse complement.
TTTTCGTACAATTAACCTTATAAACCATATCACTAAGCTTCTACTCAGAATCATAATGAGAAGAACCAAAAAGAAAATAAAAATGGAAATTAGTGAAGAACAGTATGGATTTGTGGAAGGAAAGGGCACAAACAATGCAATTTATACATTGCGGACACTAATAGAAAGGTCAATAGAGAAACAGAGGGACATATATTTGTGCTTCATAGATTATACTAAGGCATTTGATAAAGTGAAACATGATGAACTGATTAAAATGTTGGAAGATATCAACACTGATGGAAAAGATTTAAGAATAATAAAGAATATTTACTGGAACCAAGTAGCAGCAATTAAAATGGGAAATAAAGAGGGTAGTTACGAACAGATAAAGCTAGGAGTACGACAAGGGTGTGTCTTGTCACCAGATCTTTTCTCCCTGTATAGCGAAGTAATAATGAGAGAGATCAAAGAGATGCCAGGAATACTAGTTGGAGGTTATAATATAAATAATATACGCTATGCAGATGACACAGTATTGGTGGCGGATAATTCAACAGACCTACAACAATTATTAGACATTGTAGTAACAGAGAGTGCAAGGAAAGGACTCAACTTGAATATCAAGAAAACAGTAACAATGATAATATCAAAGAAAATGGTGACACCAAAATGTGACATAGAAATAGAAGGGAAAATCCTTAACCAAGTTGATAATTTTAGATACCTAGGGGCATTTATAACATCAGATGGAAGATGTACAACAGAGATTAGGAGCAGAATAGGGCAGGCAAAAGCCGCATTTCATAAAATGAAGAGTATCTTATGCAATAAGTCACTGTCACTGAATGTAAGAAAGAGAGTGCTGAAATGCTATGTAGAACCAGTTTTGCTGTATGGCAGTGAATCTTGGAATGTAAATGAACAAATTAAGAAGAAATTAGAAGCAACAGAGATGTGGTTCCTGAGACGAATGTTGCGAATTCCTTGGACTGCCAGAGTAACTAACGACGACTGCCTTAAACAGGCTAATGAAACTAGAACATTATATACAACAATAAGACAGAGACAAACAGCTTTCCTCGGTCATGTGATGAGAAGAGAGGCATTGGAGAACATTGTAACAACTGGAAAGATCGAGGGGAAGAGAGGCAGAGGTAGACCAAGAGAAGTGATGCTGGATGGATTGAGACGGTGGCATGGAGGAATATCAGCAGCAGAGTTGATCCAGAAAACCAAAGACCGAGATCTATGGAGAGCCATGAACGCCTACGCCAGCCGGCACGGCACTTGATGATGATGATGAACTTACGGGGGAGCAGCGCCATCTATGTCTTCTGTACGAGGGGCTGGTCATGTCTGTTTTGGAGTATGCAATGGCAATCCTGACTGTCAGCCATAAGCAGATAGAAAGGATAGAAAGGATACAGAATGAAGCTATGCGCATTATTCTTGGATGTACAAGAGATACAGCATGCAGGGCGATGCGCTACCTTCTTGATTTTCCAACCATTGAAGAGAGAATGCAAGTTTGCAGGGCACGCGCCTACCTCAGAATTAACGCAAACACACAGCATCCACTGCATAGTGAAATTAGGAAGGTGAAGGGCAGCAGGTTAAAAAGAGGACGGTCGTGGATGGGTCAAGCCGAAGACATTCTTCAACAGGTGTGTTCACTGGAGGACTTAGAACCTGGCGAGGAGTGGGTGCAAGTGCCAACAGACTTCTGCACATCCTTTTCAGTTTGCATCCAACTAGATAGAAAATGCAGACAAGGAAATCCGGCTGCTGTGGAGGCTGAAGTACAAGCGTTGATTTTCGAGAATTCGCTAGACAGTGACGCGGTCATCTACACAGATGGGTCGGTCGTCCGACATGTGAGAAGCTCATGGGCCTTTACAGCTCGGGCCGGAGGGAGAATTGTGAAGGAGGACTCTGGTGCTTTCACTGAAACCACAAGTAGCCTGACCATGGAAGTCATGGCAGTAAGTACAGCAATAACATGGCTCGAGACACAGACATTCACTAGGGCTTGTTTCCTTAGCGACTCAATGAACATGATCAAGAGGATAGAGGAGGGGTCGATCCGAAGAGAATGGTTGCTGCCTCTGGAGCGGTCTCGGCTGGCAAAGATTAGTTTCATCTTCGTGCCAGGGCATGCGGGAGTACAAGGAAATGAGCGGGCTGACAAGCTCGCAGGTGAGGCTACTGTGGAGGGTGGACGCGCCATGGACCAGGCTGACATTCTGAATGCTCTACGAGAAGTGAGACTTTTGCAAGAACCAAGTGATGACTGTGAATCTACAACAATGGCCAGACTGCGAGAGCAGCAAATTAAAAGAGGGGTGGCCAAACAAGAACACTACGCAGGAAGCCAAAGAAGATTGATAAACCAACACAGAACTGGCGTCGTTAGCCGCTACACGCTGCGGGATTTGCTGAGGAGGGGATCCGAGCACTTATGGACTGAATGGTCCGATGTGCAACGAGGATGATCTGTCGACTAACTAACTAACTGACTAACGGGGTATGTGAGCCGGCCGCTCAGAAAGCAATGGCAAACTACTGAGCGTAATCTTGCCAAGAAATCAACATACAGCTGAAAGATGCTGTTGACAGCGATGTCCTGTAAAGGATATACAAAAACAAAAACAAATATCCTTTTACAGGACATCGCTGTCAACAGCAGCATCTTTCAGCTGTCTGTTGATTTCTTGGCAAGATTACGCTCAGTAGTTTGCCATTGCTTTCTGAGCGGCCGGCTCAGTTATCCCGCAAGTCACCAGCGGGGGACGAACCGCTCCCAGTTCTCGCCCGCTACGAGACTCTGCGTGATAAACGGAATTACGGAAAAAGTGGTGTAACCCCTCGGCCAAGAGAGACCGGCAGAAAGCAAACTACTGAACGTAAAACTTGCCCAGGAATCACGAACAGGCAAAAAATGCCTGGGGTTGACTCCTACGTCATGTAAAGGATGTGTAACTTTTTTTTTGAATGTAGTCACAGAAGGCAAACTACTGAACGTAAACTTGCCAAGACATCAACAACAACAGTAAAATGCTGGTGTTGACAGCAATGTCCTGTAAAAAGGATATACAATAATAATAATAATAAAAAAAGTAAAAAAGTCATAGTAGTGTCCCACACGTGTTTCTTATACGTTCCCTCTGTCCGTGAGTGTCACCGGCAAGGCACATGACGATGGTAAATGAACGACTGGTGGCAGGGGACGCTACTGTTGCCGTGATCTCAGCAGACGAGGTCGTCACTGTCAGATCGCCAACTACATCAGGCTTGAGAAACTTGAAGATCAGAAGAACCAAGGAGCTCCCAGACAAACATCTACAGTTTTACACTAGTTTATGTACCGTTCTTCAGCTTCTCATTTTAACCAATGCATTTCTAACTCAAATATCTGCTTTTATCGATGATTCACTTCACGAATCACCGTAGCGTAAGTAAGAAGAGTAAAGAATAAAGTGTAACAAGTTGATTGAGATTGAAGTTGGAGTGTAATTGAAATTCCGTACGCTGTCATTGTTTAAAGACAAAGTACCTCACAAGTTGGAGTGGGTGCGCCTGATGGCGAGGGAGACTAGAAACACGAAAAGTTATTCATCAACCAAGCATAAGCCCAGTGCACTAGAAGTGTATGGACTATTGAATTCAAAGCGAAAAAAAAAAAAAAACTGCAGAAGCCACGAACAAAATGTTGTACCATGTATTGCCTGGCATATTTTGCTGCAGCTCGTCAAGTGCATGTTGCAGAGTTATATATCTTATGAAGTGTATAAATGATTGTACTTAGGCTGAAATACTTAAAACACTTGTAACTTTAAAAAAGTCTTAATAGTCGAGAGGATCGACTTCATTGCCCCAGGTCTTATCCCATATGGCTCAGTCTCATTCTGAAGGGCATTCTGCCCAAAGTGTCGCACAAAGCACACACTCCGTAGCTCCAGTGACGACCCCCAGGAGTCTCTGAGAAAAATCCACTCGTGAACTTATTCTACTATGGAGCATTACTTATCCCCATGGTAACCACACATTTAATATGGAATCTTTCAGTTTATTTGGTTTTGGTCATTGTTCTTTAAAAACTATGCTTTACTGGCTTTGCTGCATTTAAAACTTATTTTGTATCAATCAAGTACCATCTCCACATTGAAGCTTGGCTATAAATGAATCTTCTACACTCTCTGAGTCTCTGTCCTGTAAAATGTTTACATCAGACTTGTAAAATTTACCTCATCAGATTTCCATAAATTGTTAACATCAGCCTTCCAAAGTTTCCCTACTTCAGATATCTTTAAATTGCTTAAATCAGATTCCCAAAGTTTCCCCACATCACATATCTGTACACTCTTTATATAAGATTCTTACCGTTTCCCTACATCAAATATCTGTTTAAATCAGACTTCCCAAAATTATTAACAAACACTGCTATTCTGTACTCAGCAGGGTCTGGCAATATGAGATTTCTACTGGATCACTCATCAGCTGTGGTTGGCAGAATTCCAGCCTGGCTCACATCTTTTAACTGCAGCCTTTGGCCATCTAGTTTGAGTACAATTATTAGACCAAATGTCCTTGGGCAGACTCTTATCTGCGAACCTAATTTTAGCCAGAAAAGAACCATCTTCAGATCAAGTAGAAAGCACAGATGTTGGCAAAGTTTAAAGGCTTGTAAATGTGAAAAAATCTGTCACATGATTGCTGTGCCCTTCAGCTCCAGCAGCAAATGCGGGTGCCTACCTTCGAGTATGCTTCAGGGAGAAGTTGACAGATACCAGGGAGTTTGGGTGGACTTATCCAAACCTGGTTCTGACAGACTTAATGTAGATGAGCTGTCAGAGGAGGACTTTGACAAGTTGTTGAAAGGTAGTGACATTTGGTCTGTTGTTGTTAGCTTATTAAGAACCCATGCTTATCATCATGGCACATATAATGAATGAATGAATTTAATGGAGCACTGAAATGTTAAACAAAAGCTGTTGTGCTGTAAGGCAATGAATCTTGTAATGTGAATGAACAATTAGGAAGAACTAGGAGACAACAGAGATGTGGTTTTTGATATGAATGTAGCAAATACCTTGGACTGCCAGAGTAACTAACATGTGTCTGGAAAAGGCTAAGGAAATGTTAACATTGTTTACAGCTTCATTACTGCTTTCATTCGTTTGAAATTTTGTATATAACTGCAATGTTGTCTCTTGTATGATTTTTCTTAGAGTTTATCTTCCACTGTTGTTTCTCTAGGCTAGAAGGTTTGCCTAGATATGTCATATTTTGGGCAGTCTTGGAGTATGTGATCTGCTGTCTGTGTCACCAATCCACATGTGCACATGGCTGATTTGCCAATCTTCAATTTTGTACACACGTGGTTGCGTAATCTATTCTGTCCTGTTCTGAGGCACAGATCATTATTTGTTCTGATATGTCCATAAGGTGGCAATCATCTTCAACTGGTCATCTTGGTGGCCTTCTAACTTATTTGATCATTCCTTTCTTTTGGTGGTATGTACAACAGGATGTTCTATTGCTCCTTCATTAGATAGTCGATCGCTTGTAATGGTATGCTGTATACTGTTAGTTGATAATATAGATATGTGGCCAAACTATTTAGCTTGCTGTTTTTTGATGAAATCTAGCGCTGCTGTAACTCCCACTTTAGTTAAATAACAATAATACTACTAAATTAAAATAAAGAAAAAAAATGTAAAAATAAGGCAAATCAGCCTGAGGAAAGGAGCTGGATTTGTTGCGATCGAAAGGAAGGTACAATGATAATTTTGGTAGATGCTCTGGGTGTGCAATGTTCGCCTCCTCGAGAGTGGAGTAGCTTGTGGGTAGGCATGCATAAGCGATGTTCCGGTGGATAAGTGTTAAAAATGCATTAAAAATGCAACATCTCGAAGGTAGATGTGCGAACACACAACAAGAGAAAAACACTTGGGAGTGATGTCCTGGGTGGTCCAGCTCCCTGAGAGTGTCATGGAGGTACAGGCACCAAAACATTAAGTGAGAAGGAACTGCTTCTAATGATTGGAAGCCTTCTGTTGTGCTTGCACTGCTATACAGTTCTTCTTACTTTCTATTCCACTGTAACCTTTCTGTCATCAGTCAATCAATCAAGTGTCATCTCCACATTGAAGGTTGGATGCAGTGAATCTCCAACAATGTCTGTCTCTTGCCTGGATTGTACATTCTATAAGACTGCTGTTCGTCCATCTCTTGATGTTATTTTCCCACTTGTGTCGTTGTCAGTA
>JACEFZ010006579.1:0-29037 GCA_014155875.1 Cepaea nemoralis | reverse complement strand
GTTAGTATTAGTTAGTTAGTTAGTTAGTTAGTTAGTTGGTTAGTTAGTTAGTTAGCTAATTAGTTAGTTAGTTAGTTAGTTAGTTAGTTGGTTAGTTAGTTAGTTAGTTGGTTGGTTGGTTGGTTGGTTGGTTGGTTGGTTGGTTGGTTGGTTGGTTGGTTGGTTAGTTGGTTAGTTGGTTAGTTGGTTAGTTAGTTAGTTAGTTAGTTAGTTGGTTAGTTAGTTAGTTAGTTAGTCAGTTAGTTAGTTAGTTAGTCAGCTAGTTAGTTAGTTAGTTAGTTAGTTAGTCAGCTAGTTAGTTAGTTAGTTGGTTAGTTAGTTAGTTAGTTAGTTAGTTGGTTAGTTAGTTAGTTAGTTAGTTAGTTAGTTGGTTAGTTAGTTAGTTAGTTAGTTGGTTAGTTGGTTAGTTAGTTAGTTAGTTAGTTGGTTAGTTGGTTAGTTAGTTAGTTAGTTAGTTAGTTAGTTAGTTAGTTAGTTAGTTAGTTAGTTAGTTAGTTAGTTAGTTAGTTAGTTAGTTAGTTAGTTAGTTAGTTAGTTAGTTAGTTAGTTAGTTAGTTAGTTAGTTAGTTAGTTAGTTAGTTAGTTAGTTAGTTAGTTAGTTAGTTAGTTAGGTTAGTTAGTTAGTTAGTTAGTTAGTTAGTTAGTTAGTTAGTTAGTTAGTTAGTTAGTTAGTTAGTTAGTTAGTTAGTTAGTTAGTTAGTTAGTTAGTTAGTTAGTTAGTTAGTTAGTTAGTTAGTTAGTTAGTTAGTTAGTTAGTTAGTTAGTTAGTTAGTTAGTTAGTTAGTTAGTTAGTTAGTTAGTTAGTTAGTTAGTTAGTTAGTTAGTTAGTTAGTTAGTTAGTTAGTTAGTTAGTTAGTTAGTTAGTTAGTTAGTTAGTTAGTTAGTTAGTTAAACTCTTGGAGACGACTGTAGTTGCCTTTCATAACGTTTGAAAGTGCAGGACATCTGAAATTGTGATGGTCGCTAGTTTCACATTTTTAAAGTTAGTTGCATGTCCTTTCAGGACGTTGAAATCAACCCCATCATTTATTGACTGCTTGGTATTTAGTAGGCAATGTTAGTTCAGTTAGTTTGCCATTTAATTTTTGAACGGCTGACACCTCACATCTTCGAAATCAATGCGAAGCCGTCTGCTTCCAAACCAAACCCTCGACTCGGTATACGACGGCCAATTATGAAACAGCGCGTCTCACTATCCCCTAAGCCACTGTGCCGGTTTCAAATTCATCATCATCAAGTGAACGACGTGGGCGGTCATAGTTTACCATCTCACACGGTCACCAGAGTCTCGAATTAGGTCTGTGCTCTTGACCCGACCATGCCATGTTGCCAAACCATCCAGGTATGTCTGGCTCTTGCTCTGTTCCCATCAAGCTTGCCAGTTGTCACTAAACTTTCAAGTCCATTTCTCCTCATAACATGCCCAAAAAATCTCAGCTTTCAGCGTCTAATTTCTCCAATAAATCTCGGTTTTTCATTTGTCTCGTGAAGGACTGTCCCATTTGATTTTCTGTCCGTCCATAGTATTCTTTGCAGTTTTCACATTAGGTACCAGTTTCCAATAGAACTATTTTCTACCGCGCCGCATGACCACAACCAACGTTTGTAGTTGTTCGGTTGTATTTGCACTCCTTACTGATACATGCTCTATCCTGCCGAGTTGTCGAATGAATGAATCATACAAAAAATAAAAAAAAAATAAAACGAGAAGTAGATGGCTTTACTAGAAAGTGATCATAAGTAACAAAATGAATTTTGCGGCCGAAGCTGCCGAGTCGTCAAATAAACATAACGAATCCAAGGTGTGGTTGAAAGAATACGAAAATACAAGTCGCGCCCACACAGGGCCTCGCGCCCACACAGGGCCACACATGTCTTTCTGCTTCATAATCTGTCACCATAGTCACCGGCTACAAAGACCCACAATTCAAACCTTATGTGACGAAACGTCTAATATTAGACATTTATAGCTTATATTAGCGCATTCTGCACTGGGTGCGTGACTCTTAAATCTTTGGAGATAGGGAGCCTTCGTGGCAAAATGGTTACCTAGGTTACATCGTTCTCCAAAGGTTGTGAATTCGATTCACGAGTGCAGTTTGCTCGGAGGCTTCTGGAAAGTGACGGAACAATATGGGATAACACCCGGTTCTTCTTCTTCTCTTCTTCTTCTTCTTCTTCTTCTTCTTCTTCTTCTTCTTCTTCTTCTTCTTCTTCTTCTTCTTCTTCTCTCTGCACCTCACGAGATACATCTAAATAATCCAGGCAATACATTGTGCGTATTTGAGTTTTCTTTGTTAAATTTTGCAGGAGGAAAACATTTCTTTGGGCATTGTTGTTTCTCTTCTTAATTTCAGGAACATATTTTTACCTTACTGTCTTTTAACATAGAAGATTAACTCTTCAAATCCTTTAGCACTATTTCAGAAGAGAACCGTGTCATCTGAATATCCTAGTCCTGGAAAATGTGCTTTCAAATAAATGACTCGAATAAAGGTTCTTCGATCTTTAAGATTAAATATGACTAGACATCCGATCTCACAATTAAAGAAATTTGAGTGTGTGTGTGTGGAGGGGAGAGGGGGAGAGAGGGGGAATAAAAATCAACAACACGTGAGACATAGAAAGGAGAGAGAGAGAGAGAGAGAGAGAGAGAGAGAGAGAGAGAGAGAGAGAGAGAGAGAGAGAGAGAGAGAGAGAACGAATGAACGAATGAATGAACGTTATTTTCAAAAGGAGAGAGAGAGACAGAGACAGAGAGAAACAGACAGACAGAGATAACAAGAGAGGGAACTAACGAACCAACTTTATTTACAAAGGATTCAGATTTGGGCACGCATGCCCATCTGACATTCTGTCCTTCCGATCTCTTTTCTCTCATACATTATTTCATTCATACATGACTTATGAAGCTAATCTATCGATATGGAAACAGATGTAGATAAAGAGAGAGGGACACATAGAGATGAACGCAGAGAGAAGGAAACAAACAAGTGGAAATACAGAGACAGGGAGATAGATATAGAGATAGGGAAAGAGGGACGGAGAAAGGGTGAGAGACAAAGATGGAGAGACAGGAGAACAGTGAGATAGAGACAGAGATAAAGAACGAGGAACATAGAGGGAGAGACACGGAGAGAAGCAAAGAGACATTAGGATACATAAATAGGAAGATAGACATAGAGATAGGGGGAAAGAGACATGATAGAGGGAGATAAACAAAGTGGGAGAGGGGAAAAAAAACAGAGAGATAGACAAGACAGAGATATAACAAGATAGCTGAGAGATTAAGAGCCCGCGAGACGAACGTGATATTATTATCTTATATAAACCAGCAGCTTTTGTAGATAATGCCAATCCTATGTTGGGATTGTACCTACTAACCTCTGACAAACACACACAAAATCACCGCATGTTGAAGCTGGCAGCGGCAATTGCCATTCATTTTCAAAAGCCAACTTTGTGCAAACAAAAAGACATAATAGTCAATTTAAAATTGCCGTGGTAGACAATTGAAATTACTGTGTTAATATGTGTGTTGATTATTCCAGCTTGAAAGATTTATCTTATCGCTTTAGTTTACACTGTGAGATTTATCTGACAAGATACAGCGAAGTATACTGTACCAGGAAAATATCGCTGTCTGTTGTTTGTGTCTTCGTTATTCAAATACACAACCATCCACATTAGGTGTTCAGTTCTCACAACCCCATGCTTTTTCCTCTCCCAAATCAGAGCAGCAAAAGAGTAAAACCACTTTTCACAAATCGATGCTTCCAACCGATATATTTTTGAAGTAGCAATCTCAGATTAAAAAAAAAAAACATTCAACTCTAAAGGTTGCTAAAAAGCATCTTTTGTTAACATTGAATGGATTAGTACTAAACAAAACGTGAACCTTGCGCCGTGTTAACGGTTTCCTATATTGATTGTAGTGTACATATTGAGTTGACCTACATAGCTTCCAGTTAGCTAAACCTACGTGAACCCTGGTGGTGGGAATTCCCTCATCTGACATACTTTTCTTGTTTACTCTTTGGGCAGGGAAGCGGTAGGTATGTGATTACGCATGCGTGTTGAAGATCTGCGGAGAGGAACGACAGCAATTGCTTAAGGATTACCAAGGAAAATATGAGGCGGAGTGTGTACGTTGATGGTCGGCACTTGGGGCTTAAACCTTACCCTGGGTTTCTGCAGTGATTCTCAGGCTGTACGATGTAGACCCATGTGTACGTTGATGGTCGGCACTTGGGGCTTAAACCTTACCCTGGGTTTCTGCAGTGATTCTCAGGCTGTACGATGTAGACCCATGTGTACGTTGATGGTCGGCGCTTGGGGCTTAAACCTTACCCTGGGCTTCTGCAGTGATTCTCAGGCTGTACGATGTAGAATCACGTGTACGTTGATGGTTGGCGCTTCGGGCTTGAACCTTACCCTGGGTTTCTGCAGTGATTCTCAGGCTGTACGATGTAGACCCACGTGTACGTTGCTGGTCGGCACTTCGGGCTTAAACCTTACCCTGGGTTTCTGCAGTGATTCTCAGTGCTGTACGATGTAGACCCCATGCAGATGAATTTTTAGTGTACCAACTACAAATTAGGGTCTTGCATCGTATAAATATTGCGCCTTATTTGATTAAATGCCATGGGATGATAATTCGTCTTATTCAAACATCCCGTAACTGTCACGGGCTTATGAATCAAACTAAAGTTGAAATATCAATACAGCAGATTTCACCTTGCACCTCCTTTTAATTTGATATATAATACAACATGTCTACTACAATATTAACAACTTTTAAGTCATAAATGTGACAAACCCATACTTTCCATTTTCCGCCATCCATTTTTATTTAGTCACAAACCTACTTTTTTATTTGGCACTGAATCTGTTGAGTAGTGTAACCATTACTGTGTTTGTTGTTTCTACCACCTGAGGTTCATTCAAGGCACCTGCTCTGTGGCATAGGGGTTACGGGCGCAATTTGCAATCTCGCATACCATGTGCTCGACACACAGCTGCATTCGGTTTGGAAGCTGACAGCCTTGTGTTGGTTTTCATACAATGGTATGAATGCCAGTCGTTCAGAAAACAATGGCAAACTACTGAGCGTACACTTGCCAAGAAATCACATCTCATCTCATCTCATCACGTCCCTCTTGTACTTTGCGGTGTCGAGGTGAAGTATACACAGCGGGAGAGTGCCCTCATGGGCTTCATGTATCCCATGGACTCCCTGCGTCCATCGTTTATGTGGTCGGCCTCTTCCTCTGCTTTCCTCTGGTCTGTACATCATTGCTTGTTGTGGTAAACTGTTAGTTGGTAGCCTACTTGCATGACCAAACCATTTGACTTGCTGCCTTCTAATAAAATCTAATGCAGATACAACCCCCACTTTAGTCCTGATTTCTTCATTTCTGATCTTATCTCTTCTTGATACATTGAGTATTCTTCTCAGGAATCTCATTTCTGTTATTGTGATTTTTCTTTTCTCTTTTTCTGCCATTGTCCAGGTTTGGCATTGGTAACATATAGTTGGTAGGAATATTCTATTTTAAAGTGCTTTCTTAGTAATTATTGATACATGTTTGTTCTTTAGTATTGGTACCATTTGTCCAATGAGTTGGTTTGCCTTATTGCACCTATTTTCGATCTCGTCTTCTGATTTGTCATTTGATAATATTATACTTCCTAGGTACTTGAAACTCTTTACTTGTTTCAAGGGATGTTCATTGAGGTGAATCGTTGTTGCTTTTTCTTCTTTAGTTACAGTCACTACCTCTGATTTACTTGTGACAATTGTCATGTTATGTTCCCTCTACATTTCATTTAGACAAGAAATCACAAACAGCCAAAAAATGCTGGGATTGACAGCGACGCACTGCAAAGGATATGCAACTAACTTAACCAGTTAAGGAAGCCGGAACTACTTAGTGGCTAGACACTTGCCTACATACCTGGTGGTCTCTGTTCGACTCCGCTTCGAGGCTAATATATATATATATATATATATATATATATATATATATATATATATATATATATATATATATATATATATATATATATATATAATTGTTCTGGGCTTCCAGACCGACTAGGCTGAAATAGGTACCAGAAAAGACTTGGGAAGTGAAGCTGGCGTGTGTGCTTTTGACCACATCACTCCTGCAGTTCTGATTTGTCTGTGAAATATAGTCTAGCGCCAAAAGCCCAATACCTGGAAGGAGTGCACAATGGTCCCTCTAATTACTGTCATCTACTGTCGTCTATTTTCTACGTAATCCCATTTATCCACGTAGGGTAACACAGCGCGCGAGAATTGGAAGCGGTTCTCGCCGCGTTGGTAACTTACGGGATAAGTGAGCCGGTCGCTCAGAAAGCAATGGCAAACTACTGAGCGTAATCTTGTCAAGAAATCAACGACAGTGGTAAAATGCTGGTATTGACAGCAATGTCATGTAAAGGATTAGCGAAACAAAAAACTGTCGTCTATTGTCGTCTACTGTCATTTACTGTTATATAATGTCATCGACTGTCATCTAATGCCGATAGTTCTATGTGGTGTGGGACAGGGGGTTTGAGTCTGAGGAATTAAGACCGCCTGGCTAGTGCAGTCGCCGCGAACTATGCAGATTAAGGTTGTTTATTTGTTGGGGCCCCGACAAAAAACATTCCGCACCTTACCAAGGATTCGAACCCGAGTCTCCTGAATGAGAACCCAACGTTGTATCCACTCGGCTAGCCGCTCCTCGCTTTATTGACTATACCACTTAACCTCGCACATGAGTTACAGAAGCCCCGAAGGGCAAGTGAAGAATTATAACCCCGTCAGCGTGTCGTAAAAGGCGACTAAAGAGGGTTGGTCTCAAACTGACAATCTCACATCGCAAAACCAGAAAAAAAAACACATCCAGCCAAGCAGGTACTGACCTAGAAAAGGCCTGGCATGCGTGGCTGTGAACCTACACTAGACTATGAACACATGGTCACAGATTGGACACGTAGGTGCGTCTTAAATTTGGCCTTTCCAATCATTCATCTTTCGTACATCAGTTATCTATTGTGCATGTTACATTTAGGTAGGGGGGGGGGGCATTGTTAAATGAATGTTGTGAACATACACACTTCACATTACCATGTTATGATAAACACATGCATACATACATGCATACATACTGTGGAGATGTTAGAGAAGAAAAAAGAAAACACCTTCTAAATTATCACCGCATTCCACACCGAAAACACGACAGGACAATTGCGATGATCCATAAGCCTATAATATGAACAACAAGATGGTAGGAGTGTCATGCAGGTTAGGCGTGCCGTTTCTAACATGAAAAGGTGCGTATAGTTCCAAACCAGTACCGGACACGTCATCACAAAGCAAGTTGCGTTGCACGGTTTCGTCAAGCGTGTGTTACAGTACACCCGACAATGACAAGCATTACGTGAAATAGAAATAGATGGGGACATTCTTAACCAAGTGAATGGTTTTAAATACATAGAGGCATTTTTAACATCGGATGGAAGATGCACAACACAGATTAAAAGCAGAACAGGGCTGGTTAAAGCTACATTACAGAAAATGAAGAATATCTTATCCAATAAGCCATGAAATTGAATGTAAGAACGAAAGTGCCGAAGTGCTGTGTAGAACCTATTTTGCTGTATGGTTGTGAATCTTAGAATGTAGATGAACAAATTAGGAAGAACTTGGAAGCAACAGAGATGTGGTTCCTGAGACGAATGTTGCGAATGTCTTGGACTGCCAGAGTAACTAACAACGACCGCCTGAAAGAGGCTAATGAAACTAGAAAATCATATACAAAAATAACGTCTTTCTTTGGCCATGTGAAGAGAAGAGAGACATTGGGGAATATCCTGACAACTGGAAAGATTGAGGAGAAGAGAGGCAGACCAAGAGAAATAATGCTGGATGGATTGGGACGATGGCATGGAGAAATAACATCATCAGAGTTGATCCAGAAAACCAAAGATCCAGATTTGTGTAAAGTCATAGACATCTACGCCAAGAGGCATGGCACTTGATGTTGATGTTTTCCCTAGCCTTTAACGGTTCAAAGTCCACATACAAGGCAGCAAGTTTGTGTCTCGATTTGTTTCGTTCCTTTCTCTTGACCTGTCCGACATTGGAGACCTCCCTAAAAGGCACACTAGCGCCGACATTGCTGATAGACATGATTGGAAAACTAATACAGAAAATAGATATGTCTACTATTCTGCCACATCAAAATGTATCAACTAAGTGGGAGCAGTTTTAACAATAAATAAGGCAGGGATCAATACGGCAGGGGATAAATATGTCAGGGGGTAATATCTCAGATGATAAATATATCGGGGGATAAATATATCAGAGGATAAATATCTCAGATGATAAATATATCGGGGGATAAATATATCAGAGGATAAATATCTCAGATGATAAATATATCGGGGGATAATATATCAGAGGATAAATATCTCAGATGATAAATATATCGGGGGATAATATATCAGAGGATAAATATGTCAGGGGGTAATATCTCAGATGATAAATATATCGGGGGATAATATATCAGAGGATAAATATCTCAGATGATGAATATATCGGGGGATAATATATCAGAGGATAAATATCTCAGATGATAAATATATCGGGGGATAATATGTCAGAGGATAAATATGTCAGGGGGTAATATCTCAGATGATAAATATATCGGGGGATAATATATCAGAGGATAAATATCTCAGATGATAAATATATCGGGGGATAATATATCAGAGGATAAATATCTCAGATGATAAATATATCGGGGGATAATATATCAGAGGATAAATATCTCAGATGATAAATATATCGGGGGATAATATGTCAGAGAATAAATATGTCAGGGGGTAATATCTCAGATGATAAATATATCGGGGGATAATATATCAGAGGATAAATATCTCAGATGATAAATATATCGGGGGATAATATATCAGAGGATAAATATCTCAGATGATAAATATATCGGGGGATAATATGTCAGAGGATAAATATGTCAGGGGGTAGTATCTCAGATGATAAATATATCGGGGGATAATATATCAGAGGATAAATATCTCAGATGATAAATATATCGGGGGATAATATGTCAGAGGATAAATATCTCAGATGATAAATATATCGGGGGATAATATATCAGAGGATAAATATCTCAGATGATAAATATATCGGGGGATAATATGTCAGAGGATAAATATGTCAGGGGGTAATATCTCAGATGATAAATATATCGGGGGATAATATATCAGAGGATAAATATCTCAGATGATAAATATATCGGGGGATAATATATCAGAGGATAAATATCTCAGATGATAAATATATCGGGGGATAATATGTCAGAGGATAAATATGTCAGGGGGTAATATCTCAGATGATAAATATATCGGGGGATAATATGTCAAAGGATAAATATGTCGGGGGATAAATATGTCAGGGGGTAATATCTCAGATGATAAATATATCGGGGGATAATATGTCACATGATAAATATGTCGGGGGATAAATATGTCAGGGGGTAATATCTCAGATGATAAATATATCAAGGGATAAATATATCAGAGGATAAATATCTCAGATGATAAATATATCGGGGGATAATATATCAGAGGATAAATATCTCAGATGATAAATATATCGGGGGATAATATATCAGAGGATAAATATGTCAGGGGGTAATATATCAGATGATAAATATATCGGGGGATAATATATCAGAGGATAAATATCTCAGATGATAAATATATCGGGGGATAATATATCAGAGGATAAATATCTCAGATGATAAATATATCGGGGGATAATATGTCAGAGGATAAATATGTCAGGGGGTAATATCTCAGATGATAAATATATCGGGGGATAATATATCAGAGGATAAATATCTCAGATGATAAATATATCGGGGGATAATATATCAGAGGATAAATATCTCAGATGATAAATATATCGGGGGATAATATATCAGAGGATAAATATCTCAGATGATAAATATATCGGGGGATAATATGTCAGAGGATAAATATGTCAGGGGGTAATATCTCAGATGATAAATATATCGGGGGATAATATGTCAGAGGATAAATATGTCGGGGGATAAATATGTCAGGGGGTAATATCTCAGATGATAAATATATCGGGGGATAATATGTCACATGATAAATATGTCGGGGGATAAATATGTCAGGGGGTAATATCTCAGATGATAAATATATCGGGGGATAATATGTCAGAGGATAAATATCTCAGATGATAAATATATCGGGGGATAATATATCAGAGGATAAATATCTCAGATGATAAATATATCGGGGGATAATATATCAGAGGATAGATATCTCAGATGATAAATATATCGGGGGATAATATGTCAGAGGATAAATATGTCAGGGGGTAATATCTCAGATGATAAATATATCGGGGGATAATATATCAGAGGATAAATATATCAGATGATAAATATATCGGGGGATAATATATCAGAGGATAAATATCTCAGATGATAAATATATCGGGGGATAATATATCAGAGGATAGATATCTCAGATGATAAATATATCGGGGGATAATATGTCAGAGGATAAATATGTCAGGGGGTAATATCTCAGATGATAAATATATCGGGGGATAATATGTCAGAGGATAAATATGTCGGGGGATAAATATGTCAGGGGGTAATATCTCAGATGATAAATATATCGGGGGATAATATGTCACATGATACATATGTCGGGGGATAAATATGTCAGGGGATAATTCGAATTTAGAGGTGCTTGTAATTTACGTCCCCAAGTCAAGGACGAGAAGTCAACATGTTATTCCAACCGACCGGTGTACCCAAGTATGACTTGATCTTTTATTAAACACAATTTGAGAACCTCTCGGAGAAGCAGATGTAAAATGTAAAAGGTAACTGGCAAAGAGGGAAGGGGAGGGGAGAGAAGACGAGACACCACAGCTGTTCATAAATAACATGTTAGGTAAATTGTCGGCCGTACGACGTCACTAACAATGGAAGGAAGTTGAACGAATGAGAGTTCAATAAACGAGTGAAAGGTGAAACAGGACGAAGTATAAAGACAGACTAGAAAATCTTATTTGTCAGCCTGCCTGTCTGCCTGTCTACCCAACCGCCTGTGTGTCTGTCTGTCTGTCTGTCTGTCTGTCTGTCTGTCTGTAAGACAAGGGGATAAATACTCATGTAGACAGCAACCCCACCTTTATTGGCTGTTTGTGTCTTTCTAGACAAGTTTATGTCCTGTAATTCGTCATTGATTTCTTAACGACCGACGCTCACATCATTGTGAAAATCAACGCAAAGCGATCGGCTCCCGAATTGCCTGACTTCGAACCCATTATATCGGGATTATGAAACTGCATGAAAAGCAACAGATGCCGACATTCATATTCATAAGACATCTGAGCTGAGTTGAGCCAATCTGAATTGTGTTAAGAACCGACATTACGGCACTCGGGCATCCCCATACATGCCCCACCCTCATCTTCATCTCAATTGTATTGGAATATCCATGTTAAGTTAGTCGCATATCCTTTACAGGACGTCGCAATCAACACCACCATTTGTTTGCTGTTGTGATCTCTTGACAAGTTTACGTTCAGGAGTTTGTCATCAATATCCATGTAATGTCGATTATACTGGGCGTTTGTAAAGTCTCTCTACACGTTGAATAGTAGAACAAATTTGAAAAATGAAGTGCGTGATGTCATTAAAAATGTGCTCCACAGTCCATCATGAAGCAATATGCAGCGAATGGCTGTTGTCTGCTGGAGTAATTCTTTGCACTCTAAACAGAATGGTGTTGTCAACGGAAGAACTTCCTTTTTCAAAGTTTGTTCTACGAGGGGAAATCAATAAGCAAGTCACAAATTGCTGTAAAAAATACCTAAATATGACAACAACTTGAAACCAGTTCATTTTTATATAAACATTGTCCCTTTATTTCTCAACATAATTTCCACCAACATTGATGCACTTATCGTTTTATCAGTCCTCCCAAGCCGGCTGCATAGAACTGAGTGCTCTGTTTTCTAAACCACGTGGACCAAAAAGGTGAAAATCGCTAGGGGCTAAGTCGGAGCTGTAAGGTGGACGTTCCAGAACCTTAGTTGGTTAATTTTCTCCTGAGTTAATCGAGCCGTATGTAGTTTGGCGTTGTCATGAAGAAGCCACACTCCTCTAGTCAGCAGTCCTGGGCGTTTTCTTAGAATTGCATCATGAAGCATCGATAGAACTTCACAGAACGATTCAGAATTCACATTGTCACCTTTCTTTTTGACATTGGTTAAAAGCACTCTTTGACAATCCCTGAACACTAGGAACGTGGCTAGCCTCTGCCTTGACAGAGTGCATTGTTCCGTCGCCCAGATACTGTGTTGAGTGCGTGGAGCACCACTGTGAGCTGTGAATTTTGTGTGGGGTGCTTGTATAAGATACATTACATCTGTCCGAGATTGTGTATAGCGTGAACTTAATGTTCAGAAAAATGGCGGCCGACCAGGTGTTGAACTGGGTTACCTTAGGCAGTAATGTGTGGCTACCGTTCCAATGACTGCAGTTTCCATCGAAGACGGCAGCGGCATTATGCATAGTATACCTGTGCGGGCTATTGGTTTCTCGAGACTTCTGTCTGTTCCACTTTTCACATGCGGCAGTGAGGAGCCTTTTGTGTGATATTCACTGGCACAGGAAAGGAGCATAATGGGGCGACCGTTTGCAGTGAAGTTGGAACCGCGACTAACTAACTAACTAACTTATCTGCCTTGACTGTTTTTAAACAACCCTGTTTTAATTGATTATGGAGCTAAGATATTATAAGTTTGTGACATTTTCAATTTCTTCATTGTTCATTGTGATCTTGGGATGGCTGGACGTAGCATGGTATTACATCAATATTCTTATACCAATCACAACTGATGGGTGATATGGTCAGTATCACACCAAGCACCTGTACTTTCCATGGCATTTCCTGATAACTATTTTAGGTTGTGTCGACATGGAAGCCCCAGGGAATTAACACCATGTCACATTTCTTCACAATAATCACATCTCAAATCCTTCCGACGTAATCTCGGAATTCTAGAGGGAGCCCTGGGAAATTAAAACCAAACCCGCTTCGATAGAGATTCGAACAAATAACCATCGGGCTGGTAGGCATGAATTCTAGTCACGTCGCTACTGCAGCTCCTCCAAGAATGATTTTCCAAAGGCAGTTCCACTAAAGATGGTGTTCTTGTTCTTGTTTCCGTATTCCATGTTATGCCTTCCAGGTTAGGGACTCTTTCTGGACAAAGGTTTATTGTAGGCCGAGTGCAAGAGGAGCCCATTGTTCCTAATATCGTTCTTCTTCTACGTTTTCGCCGTTAGCCTCCTACTGTTCCCTTGCTGTATCTAAATGTCAACACTGTTTGCGGCAGGCTTTGAATCTACTGCCATTTACTGCCAATATAGTACCTTGCGGTGTATGGCAGAGGGGTCTTTGAGCCTGAGGAATAAAGGCCGACTGGCTAGTGCAGTCGCCGCGAACTGTGCTGGTTAGGATTTTCTTTTTGCCCCCGACAGAAAAAAATCCCACACCTTACCGAAGGATCGAACCCGGGTCTCCCGAATGAGAGTCCGGCGTTCTAGCCTCTCGGCCAGCCGCTCCTCTTTGAATCATAATTTACAAATTTAGAAAACCTACCCGCAACTGAATACTTATACCGTGTTATTCTAGTTTATGTAGATCTAAATCCTTCTCCGTGATATGGAACTCGTACACTGTGACGAGTATCGCCTTGATCTTTGAGAGGTGTCTGGGGCACTTACATATGTGTTTCAGCGAAAATGATTCGTGACAAAAAATATTGAATCTTTCGAGATGTTATCGTGTCTGACTACGTCTCTTCTGGTCACATTAAGTAGTCTTCGCAAATACTGCTCGTATGCTGTTCGAATTTGTTGTTTACCTCTTATTGTGGCTGTCCGATGCTGATGCAAACTTACTCTAGTTGCCCAGTTCTGGTACTGACTTGCTATTATTGTAGTTTCGCTACCAACTTACTGTCATTGTACAGTTTCGGCACTAACTTACTATCCTTGTACAGTTTCGGTAGTAACTTACTGTCATTCTACATTTCCGGTACTAACGTACTGTTATCCGACAGTTCCAGTACTAACTTACTGTCATTGTACATTTCCCGATTCAGAATTATTTTCCCGATCTGTTCGGCTATATGATCAACCCAGCTTCATAAATATGAATTCCCGATAATTTTTCATATATTTCTGGTAATTGATAGGGAGAAATAGCGACGTGGAAGGGAAATGGTTACCCTACCTCACATACCGTGGGTAGAATATGTAAAATGGTAATATCAAACCCCAAAGGCAGCCTCTCTATGGGAATACCTGTTAGGAGGAAGACTTGCAGCCAGCGTAGGGTCACCATACAGTGGATAATATCTCACTATGGAGAACCTGGAAACGAGAGAGTTGATCGATTGGCTAAGGAAGGAGCAAAAGAACAACAGCCCGATGTACCGTTACATAACACCAAGTGAAAAGAATGATCAAATCAGTTAGAAAGTCACCAAAACCTGCTCAAGGCGACTACCACTTCATGGACAGACCAGAATAAATCATAATTCTGCACCTCAGAACAGGACACAATAGATTAAGTAAACACCTGTGTGCAAAATTCAAGATTGGCGAATCATCCATGTGCACACGTGAATTGGCGTTGCTGACAGCAGATCACACACTCCAAAATACGACACATTTTGGCAAACCTTCTGGCCTAGAGAAAAAACAGTGGAAGATAAACTCTATAGAAACTGAGTGAACTAAACAAGTCATTTAAATGCATACAAGAAACAACATTGCAGTTATAGACAATTTCAAGCGAATGAAAGAAGAAGAAGAATACGTTCAAAAACAGTTAGTTGTATATCTGTTACAGACGTTGTTGAGTGTTTGTGATTCTTTAGCAAGTTTAAGTTCAGTAGTTTGCCACTGCTTCCTGAACGATCGACATACATACACCACAGCGCCAGCTAGACAGGCAGGCCAACCGTATGCCCGAGGTAGAAAACAGTGAAAGGAGAGGGGGAAAGACCAATGTAAAAGTGGACATATAACAATGCTTACATTCAAACACATTCATATATTTACACAATGACAAACGCAGTAAAACATCTTTATATTTATGCCTGTATTAATCATATTCGCCATAAAACATTCGCACCAAAACAACAAGTATGCACGCAACTCTCAAAAGACACAAACGTGTACAGGATACACTGCAAAGATGGTTTTCATAAAGTATTTAGTCATGTACAAAAATAAATTTGGCTCATTTCGTAATAATAAAATGTCTATTCTTATGACAAAAATATCCCTGAGTTAAATATATAAGAAAACACCCAAAAAAAAAAAAAAAACATACGAAAGTGGGGAAAAGTCAAAACAATGAAAGGTGAATATTCAACTGTGAGTGATAATGAAACATTCTGGAAATAGTGTCAGCTCTTTATGAGAAATGAATTCAGTTATTGGTCGGAATTCGCAGAAGCAGAGGACAATTGTAACGATCATTGTTGAATGTGTTGGCCCCAGATCACGATTTCTTGCTTCTGCAGCTATAAGTGATAATCAATACGGATGATTTATTTCTCAGTTGCTTTTCATCTGCATCGAGGGTTTAATATAGCTGGTTATAATCTGTTTCCCTGAAGCAATAAAAAATTAATATTGATAGGAAGGAATGGTGACGTGCAAGGGAAATTGACACCCTACTTCATCAGTCATGGCCTAGAATATACGAAGGGTAACACATTTATATTAAAGGACCCTATTACTCGTTTAAGGTGCAATGAACATATGGAGCTAGACCTACATTCTTATAAACAGATTGTATTTGTAATGACTGTGCAATGTTTGAAAATATTGCCGGTCCAAGTTTTATATTTGCCTATTATGTTGCATGAACTTTACAGAGCGTGAAAACAAAACTTGGACGGGCAATATTTTCAAACATTGCACGGTCATTACAAATACACCCGATAGTAGACAGCACTCTGTGGTAAGTACACGCCGGACCGTCTTTACTTTCCGAAACATTTCGGGGTACCCATTTTATGCTGGGTCGACCTGGGAACCCAGTTCAATTTTTAAAATTCTAAAACGTTCAGATGTGGATCGAACCCAAGACCACAGGTACAACAGGCCAGCTTATAGCCGCTATGCCTTCCATTTCTCTTTCTATTTCCAATGTATAAAAAGGCAAAAAAAACAAAAACAAACTTGGACCTCGTTCAACCAGCTGTATTTGCCTAGGTTATATACGGGAGCCACAACGTCACAGATGCCCCCTTATGTCTGGATCAGAGGATGACACTTTAAGTTTCAAAGTTGACTTATCATTCCTGTGTTTAATGCATTTACTTAATATAAGCAGATCGACAATAGAAAATAACATGTTATCTGAAATAAAATGAATGATACTTTGGCTAATATATGATGTACATAGTCGCTGATATTGTGGTATTTAGGCGCCTGTGTTTACACTCACCAAGGGAATATCTTGTTTTGAATAGAAAATACGTCAAACAAATGCAACGATGAAATATATGGACGTCGCGGTGATTATTAATATCAAATGTTGAAAATAATACATTTGGTATTGCTATAGTGTAGATAAAAAAATATAGTGTAATGAATCCCGATGAAATAAAGGAAGTTACATAAACACATACTGGAACACGTGCCTGTATGTGGTTTAAAGAGAATGCCGTATTATTTAAATAGAATAACACAGCAGACAGAATGTTTTTCTCGGCAATTCTCCAGATCAATATAGAGGGTTTATTTTTAAGAAGAAAAGAAAAAAACATGGTTTGCATAAATTCAGCATTTTGATCGTCTGCTGCTGTCGGTGTTCTATAAATAAACAAATGGATAGGGAAAGGATCTGCAATGGAAATGGATTGATAGTGTAGGAGAAACAAAAGCAGATATAGCCGTAAGTATCGGGAATGGGGACGGATGATAAGAATTGGAAGAAATTCAGAGTCACGGGAGAAGGGACGGAAAAAAAAACGAGCCAGAAAGAAAATACGAATAATAAATACTATGTTTGGTTAGAATAAAGGGTTGGTCAGAGATTACGAAGGGAGGCACAGATAGTAAAAGCCAGTATAATAATGTTGACAGTGAAGATTTGTTAGCATGGCTGAATGAATATGAGCGTTCGTTCTTAAACTTCCTGTGTGCTGATGCCAAGATAGCGGGTTCAACCCCTACACCGGTCAGTTGGACTAACATGTTAACTTCTCGTCCTTGACTTGGGGACGCATATTACAAGTACCTCAGAAGTCAGAGTGGGTTCGCTTGATGGTGAGGGAGACTGTAATAGGGAAAGCTAATCCACAAGCATAAATCTGTCCAGTGCACTAGAAGTGTATGGACTACGCTTGAGTTCAAAGCCAACAAACACCCCCCCCCCCTCCAAAAAAAAAGATGTTGCAAGTTCTTTACAGGACGTTGCAATCAACCCATGGCTGATATTTTATTCAATGTTTACGTTAAGTAGTTTGCCATTGTTTTCTGAACGAGAAATCCTCATGGAAGTCCAATTGACCTGTGTTGGAGGTTGAACACCCCCCCCCCCCACCACCACCCACATCGCAAGCTCATTAATCCTCGTGGCCACGAAGACCTCTAGCCAGTGTAGGGAGCAAATAACACGGAATAAAGATGGAAGAAATGAGATAGAAGAAAGTAAAGAAGGAATACGCTCTCATTAGTAAATTATGCAAGACCATAAAAATACAAATACACGCTCTTTCTTCCTTTCTGAATGCAACTTACATAGTTAAGACTATAAAAAGTAGATTATTGTTGAAGTTTCTTGAAATCAACATTTTTGATTATGCATTTATTAACTATATATGTTAGAGACTAGACAGCTTCTCTTTAATAAATGTTCAGGCAGTGTTAAAATCGTAATTCGACATGGAATTATTCAGTATTTTGTTTTATGTGTCCAGTTAAAACGTTACCAAAAGATATGTAAAACATAAAAGAACTATAAAAAATTACACGTGAACTGCACAAGTAACATAAGGCAATAGAATAAAATGAAATGATACAATATGTTGAATATTACTATTAGTTGTTACAACACAGCAATATACACACATGGAATCATATTCAACACAGAAGTATGTAGTAAAGAGGACCGAACAGTAAAATTGTGTGGGTTTTGAAAATGTTTTAAACATGTAGACTCTAGATAGTCCAGACGCGTCGATATAGAAAGGTCTTCTTTACGTACAAAAGAAACACACTGGAAACACTATTGACTATCTTTGTTGAGCTGACGGGCACTGTAAAGTAGTTCGTGTTCCCTCCGGAAGTACCGTGACGTCGACTACACTGAGTGTAGGAATATTACAGCACCTTTACGGTTGTGAGTGAGTTATGGATAATTTTGACTTTCTCACTGAAAAAATTAAATTTGAATCTCTCAGATACTGCCTCATGAGTGTGAAGTATTAGGTCTTCACAAGAAATGAGGATCTATCACATCATAGTCCCATAGCACAAAAATAAAAAATGCGTCCGGGACAAATGTATTTTATATGTGCATTTTGTCATTGTGAAGCATCCAGGTATTATTTATTCCACGATTACACCTGCAGCATTAACCACAGTACCATCTAGGCCCAAAGTTTAGACACTGGGTCTTTACATCTACGGTTTCTTGATTAGAAAAACCACCGCAACGCCCTAAATTAGCTGCCTGTCTATACAATGACAATCTAAACATTTGATAAGCCACTTACTATTCCTTGATACAGAGGGAAATATTAAATACCACACGGTCACGCTTTTGTGTGGAACCCACAGAGAGAAAGACAGAGCGGGAGATCTAAAGACACACCCAGAAGAGAATTACAGAGATAACAAATATGGATACGATCTGAGCTGCAAGAGATGGCAAAAGACTTGGCGTGGTTTGGTTGGGGCCTATGTCGCAATGAGAGGTAAAGTTCAGATGAAGAAGAAGAAGAAAGAAGAAGAAGGAAGAAGAAGAAGAAGAAGAAGAAGAAGAAGAAGAAGAAGAAGAAGAAGAAGAAGAAGAAGAAGAAGAAGAAGAAATAGACTATATGTTTTATGTCATTCATACTCACATTATTTCTTCTGTTACTTATCACAAGACATCACTGTTTAAGTTACAATCCCTGATTTATGTAAGTTCTTACAAAGTACAACAACATCAAGCATTAGCATAAATAACAGGATGAAAACACGCACGTATATAAACAGGTCATATATGCGTTATAATTAACCATAACACATATGCATGTCTACAAATAGTATATATACACGCTCACGCATGCGTGCCGGCGCACAGACATATAAATGCATGTATAATACAATGATCAATGTAATTGAGCTTGGTTTCATTATAAAAGAGATTGGTGATATTTTAATGACGTATTTTACCTGATACAATTATTACATGAAATCTCTCTGAAACGTCAACTAACCAAAAGCATGTAAACATAAAAAAAATGATCCCTTACACACATAACCAAAAATATGTTAACATAAAAAAAATTACCCTTTACACATCTAACCAAAAATATGTAAAGATAAAAAATGACCCTTTACACATTGTTATAGGCCAATCGGCACACGGGTTGTGATGTGGTCAGAATCACCCCACCATCTGAGCTTGCCAAGACATTGTCCTGTATCCATTTGAGGCCGGGGTCGAGACGAGTTCAGTTTTAAACTTCGAATCGGCCTCGTTGTGGGTCGAACTCATGTCCACCGGAGTCGACATTCAGGCGTCTTGCAACTCCCATCAAATTCACGGACTACCAAAAATATGGTATACTCATAAAGGATTAAATGAGTTCATAAACTCATAGAAATCAGATTTGCCAACTGTCATTACTGTCCGAAGTACCTTGCGGTGTGGGACATGAGGATCAAGAACCTTAGAAATTAAGTTCACTACGCTAACAGTACATGATAGAGTTTTCTTTCTGACCCCAACGGAAAAAAAATCCAGCACCTTATCGAGGATTCGAACCCATATCTCCTGAATGGGAGCTGGCGTTTTAGATACACGGCCAGACGTTTGTTTCAGCTTTACAACTCTCAAGTCAGCTGACCGGACCAAAGAGGGTCAAACAATGTTTAGTGTATCAGCTCTCCTGCCACCCCCTAATTCAGTGGGTGGGTGTTCGGGGAATTCTGCGAGTCAAACCCAATAATTCTTCCCAGCTCCATAAGTAATGATATAGTCTGGATTTCCCTCCCCAGACATCGCTGTTGGTGCGGGTTCAACTGCCCTATTTACTATCACCAGATCTAACAAAGGCAAGAAATTGCTTAAATGAATCTAGTAGTAAAGTGGGTCCTGGAGTGTTGACACGTGAAAAGAAGGGCAAGGAGGAGGAGAACCGGCCACGCCACATCTCATCTCATCATGTTCCTCTTGTACCTTGCGGTGTCGAGGTGAAGTATAAAAAGCGGGAGAGTGCCCGCTTATGGGTTTCATGTATCGATATTCCCATGGACTGTTTATTCTCTGCGTCCATCGTTTACATGGACGGCCTCTTCCTCTGTTTCCCTCTGGTCGGTACATCATTGCTTGTTGTGGTATACTGTTAGTTGGTAACTTAGTTGCATGGCCAAACCATTTGATTAGCTGCCTTCTAATAAAATCTAGTGCAGCTATAACCCCCACTTTAGTCCTGATCCACTGCATCACAACTCTTTTGAATTTCTAATACGCCACTAGAGATGGACAACAGATCTCTACACCCCTAGAGATGGACAACACACCCCTAAAGATGGACACCACACCCCTAGAGATGGACAACACACCCCTACAGATGGACACGAGACCCCACAACCCTAGAGATGCACTCAAGACTCCACACCCCTAGAGATGGACACGAGACTCCACACCCCTAGAGATGGACAACAAATCTCTACACCCCTAGAGATGGGCATCACACCCCTAGACATGGACAACATATCTCCACACCCCTAGAGGTGGACACGAGACTCCACACTCCTAGAGATGGGCACGAGACTCCACACTCCTAGAGATGGATACGAGATTCCACACCCCTAGAGATGGGCACGATACTTCACACTCCTAGAGATGGGCACGAGACTCTACGCCCCTGGAGATGGACAACAGACCTCCACGCCCTTAGAGATGAACATCCACCTCCCAAATCCATAGAAACGGACATCGTGCCCCGAAGCCCCAAGAGACAGACATCGTGTCTCCAAGTCCATAAAGAAAGATACAACATCTAGAAGCCCACAGAGCAGTACACGATGTCTTCAACCCCCCTAGAATCGGTCATACTTCCCCTAAGGGCCTAGAAACGGACACCTTATTTCGAATTCCCTAGAGACGAGACATATAGCCCCAAAGCCACTTTGCCAGCCAAAATATTACCTTTAAAAACACCAATTCATCTGCTATCCTCCAATCTGGTAACCCATTTATGTTATCTGACATGTTGCAATCTCAAGTAGTTTGTAGATACTTAGGGCCCTATTTTTGCGCGTGTTTATATCTTCTTTGCATTTTTGCTGCTACTCTCATTTATGAAATCGAAGAAACGTTTTCATATTTCTGAATTTCGCTTTCGCGATGTCTTTAAAGTGTGTGCCTTTAAAAAAATGTTTTTCGGGATTCTTTTCAAAACACGTGATTGCATGATTCAATAGCTTCCGTTTTCCCTAAAAGTAAAGCGCCATATATTGCCTCCCCTTATGGCATCAGAAGAGAAGGGAAAGCATACATGTATTCTGTTTGATCATTAGCTTAAAGGGCTATAACTTTCTAAAACATTTTATTTTCGCGTTTCTCTGCCATTATAAAGTGTGTTTCGCGTGTAAATGCCCAGATCATGCCCGCATTGCAAGCACTAGCTCCACAAAACCTATTGAGAGCAACAGAGTTTGCCAGCTCATCAGCAACGATTGAATGCTGAACGTATCTTAAATAGGGCACGAATTCTCAAACTGTGCTTTCGGAGCTCATCCACCTACGAAGTTATGGATTGCGTTTGGGCTATATCTTTCTTTGTGTAGTACCTCTTTGCGTTTTATACTTTTTAGGTAGTTCAGCACGGCTGAATGGATAAGAGCATTTGCTCTTAAACTTCCGGTGCGCTTATACCGAGGGCGCGGGTTCAACCCCTATACCGGTTAGTTGGACTAAAATGTTGTCTCGTCCTTGGCTGGTCTCTCTCTCTCTCTCTCTCTCTCTCTCTCTCTCTCTCTCTCTCTCTCTCTCTCTCTCTCTCTCTCAAGCTTATTCTGGGACGAAGACAGCTTCTATCGCCAATACCCTGTGCTGAATTCCCAGTTCGGACTGCGGATTAATTTCTTTAACAAAATAGAATCTTGGAAAAGTGGATCGTCTAGCCTTTTCAGACAAAGATACAAATAATACTCGAGAAATTCGTGTAAACATTATCAGAACAGAAAAGAGCAGGCTAAATAGACAACTGCGTTGGCAAAATTTCGAAAAATTATAAGCCCTACTCACAAAAGTATATTTATATCATGTGTGATTCTACGTTATACACATATATTGAGATATTTGCACATTTCATCATCGGCAGACTAGTCAGTCCAAAGGTTGCTGTTCAGATCGTCTAACCATGACACTCCAATGTCTCATACCCTCAGCATTATCAGGTTCGTGAATCTAAAGATTGGTGACAAAGTCGTCTGACCGTGTCCATCCAGTGTCTTAATCAGTTAAAAACGCAAGGCAGACAGTTTGCCCTCTTCGCCGCGGAAAACCTCCTGTATGAAAATATCCGTGTGCAATAGAACTGATCCCTTAACTACGTCACACAAAACCAGATCTGTAGAACACGAGAACCACTGAGACTAGGGATATTTCTGGGTCACGGATCGAAATGGAGCCAGTCGTAAACTTGAAATCCCGGGCCAAGCAAATATTTGCCATAATGCGCACAGGAATCCAATTCTAAATTTATATCACGTAGGCCGTCCTTACTCCAGTGAATACGCTATTTGGCGCGGTTATGATGACGCAGATGAGAGATGAGAGAAAGGGGAGGGTGAGGGGGGTTATCGAGGGATAGAGGGTGGGAGATACAGTGGGTTATCTCTCTCTCTCTCTCTCTCTATATATATATATATATATATATATATATATATATATATAGAGAGAGAGAGAGAGAGAGAGAGGAGGGAGAGAAAGAGTGAGAGATACAGAGGAGGAGAAAGAGTGAGAGATACGTAAGGGGAGAAAGCGCTAGTGATACAGAGGGAGAGGGTGAGAGAGATACAGAGGGAGAGAGGGTGGGAGATACAGAGGATGGGAGATACATAGGGGGGGGGGCGAGAGAGATCGGGAGGGAAAGAGCGTATGAGATACAGAGTGAGAGACATCAAGAGAGATATAGATGGAGAGATAAAGAGGGAGAGGTTTACAGAGGGAAAGAGATACATTAAGGGGTGAGATAGAGAGGGAGAGAACGGGAGATATATAGCGAGAGATGGAAGGAGAAATATAGGGAGGTAAAGCGAGAGAGATACACAGGGAGGGTGAGATAGATAGTGGGGGAGAGAGCGAGAGAGATACATGAGGAGAGAGATACAGAGAGAGGTGAGAGACAGAGTTACAGGAGGGAGAGAGAGCGAGAGAGATACGGGGGGGGGAGGGAGAAACAAAAGAGAGAGTTATAGAGGGAGGGAGGTATAAAGAGGAAGAGTGAGAGAAATAAAACGGCAAGAGAGAGGGGGGGGGGGGTAGAGAGAAAATATACGATAAAACTGGTCGAATACTAACAGAACGACCACAGTCCTGCTTGTGTTCAACCCAAAAATAGGTCTTTTATCTCTTATCTGATCCAGTTGTGTAAGTGAACTTGGAATAGGCTAGTGACCTCCTAACCTTCATCGCCCACATAGAAAGGGGTTGGGGTGGGGGAGGGACAGGTCCCGACAAAACATGTTGCAAAACACCGACATTAAGAAAAAAGTTTCCAATAAACAAACAACATAGCGCCTCGTGACTTGTGAGTCATCTAAATATCGAATAATTTAGCCAAAGTTCGAGAACATTCGTGAGCATTGTCTACGTCTTTAGAAAAAGGACGAGTGGAGAGAGAGAGAGAGAGAGAGAGAGAGAGAGAGAGAGAGAGAGAGAGAGAGAGAGAGAGAGAGAGAGAGAGAGAGAGAGTATCAACGCAATTTGTAAATAAATATATGCAACAATCATCTTTGCTTATAGTATTTACTCAGCGGGCCTTGTCGTGTAATCAATAGTGGGTTGCGATGATAATGCCGTGCAATCTATGGAAGCGTATCATGGACAATTTTGCAAGCACTAAAGAAGAAAACCGGGCCTTTTGAGTTTAAATGCTGGAGAAAATGTCTTACAATATCGTGGAGTAAGAAGAAGACAAACAATGACATTCTACAAAATCTAAACCGCCAAGAAAAGTGGATCATGAACTGCAGTGTCTCGGAAACTGAAATGCAGGGTGTATTTTTAATGACTGTCCAGTATTTGAAAATATTGCCGGTCCAAGTTTTGTATTTACCTATTGCATGAATCTTACAGAGCGTGAAAACAAAACTTGGACCGGCAATATTTTCAAGCGCCGCACAGTGATTAAAAATACACCCTATACTTTGGCCATATTAAAGGTTACAGTGGCTTATAAAGAACAGTGTGGTTCCTTGTAGAAGAGGCAATGGCTGGACCAGCACGATGAGGGAAGCAGGATATTGCTGACATCTTTGGCATGAGGGTGCACGAGGCAGGGGAACTGGCCAGAGATGGAGAGGCTTTTCGACGCGCTGCAGTGAGAGCATCTGGCCAAGTGGCAAGAACATCTGGCTCCCATTCAGGAGTCACGAGTTCGAATCATCGGTAAGGTTTTTTTACTGTCTGGGGAAAAAGAAAACCCTAACCTGCGCAGTTCCTGGTGACTGCACTTGCCAGTAGGTCTTAATTTCTCTGGGTCAAGATCCCCCTGTCCTACACCGCAAGGTAATACTATAGGCAGTAATGACAGCTTTAATTAATGACAGTGATGAAAGCGACGCTCTGTCAAGGATCTACTACATAATTATCTTTTGCCAACTATCACCCAACATAACTGTTGGATACCACGAGTTGAACGTTTATTTTTGGTTTTCTCTCTTGTCACTGGGTTCCAGTCTGTTGACAACGAAATGCCTAAAGTGCATGGAGAAGACATGACCAACATCGGCGTAATCGCAGCCAGTTTATGCTACTACCCCCTACTGACCCACAAATACATTCCGTTGTAGCCGAGGATTGGACCCCAGGCATATATGTTGGCATGGAAGTACATACACAAATGTCTTTGTTCTTAAATAGGGACATGGACGGGAATGATATTGCCAATGCATTACGCACTCGGATGGTGGATACTGGCGAGACACCAACGCTAACCCCACACACCAACAGTGCTTGAAGCCTGGTCAAGCACTCCAATGCCGGCTTCAAGAGAAAGAGATTCTATAATCAATTCCTCATGGGAAGAGTGAGCAAACATATTTTGGGGTGGCTGCTGCATCGGAGGACTGGGCACTCATGGCTACGCCCAATGTGCAGTGACGTCGTTGGACACAAATAACGTGTTTTTTTTTTTTTGGGGGGGGGGGGGGAGGGGGGGGGGGTATTTCTTGGCAAGTTTAAGTTCAGTAATTTGCTTTTGCTTTCTAAACGACCGTCACCCATATCCTTGTATGAAAACCAACGCAAGGCAGTCTGCTGACAAATCGCCCATAGCTGTATTTCGAACGCGGTATGCGGGACTAAGAATTGCGTCCGCAACACCTTGGTCACAGAACCGAACATATTATACTTATTTTTGACATTTGAAAAAGTGGGTTTCCAATCAGCATATTGATAATTATTCTGTAAACATTCACAATCGGATAAAGATGTATAACACTCATTAAAAATAAAAAAAATAAAAATATTGTTCATCTTAAAAAATCCAGATCGTGTTCAAAATAAAATTATGACATTAAAATGTATGAACAATTGTAGCATTGCATGTATAAACAAAAAAAATTACGTATAATAACAATATAAGGAGTGCGCTTTGTACAACAAATGGTATACCCGAGTTACTCTTCAACAATACATAAATATTGTTGAGATGATTTAATCACAAAGATGTACACAATATTTAACAAGACACATAATACAGTACGTTTACGTCCTGAGTCAAGAAGCAATGGCTTCATTAAAGTTTACAGAGTCATCGTCTCATCTCATCTTGTTCTTCTTGTACCTTGCGGTGTCGAGATGAAGCATAAACAACGGGAGAGTGCCCGTTTATGGGCTTCATATACCGAGATTCCCACGGACTTTGTTATTCCCTTGGTCGGCCTCTTCTTCTGGTTACATTTGACATGGAAACCTCATCACCTCGAATGTCTGCTCTCCAGCAAAATATTTAAACTCACGTGCTGAATTACAAGTAGTAATTCTTATGGTGTATTGTCCAAGCACTCAGAACGAACTAGCATTCCAGAACTAAAAATGGCTTAATTTAAACTTAACGAGCCCGTAGCAGGAAACTTGTGTGGGTATGTGAAGCGTCAGCACCATCACATCTTGTAGGCCTGAGTTCACGGAGAAATAGATGGCTAGTCTCTCCCTCCTGTAGCGAACGCTGAGAACAGGTATCAAACCCCCGTCCTCCATCGTTCATGCCGTTGTCAGCGCAACTCCCCAGCCACTACACCAAGGCACTTAAAGATCTACTGTCCCAAATATGCCAATGACGCAGAGCTGTTCTTCATTGGATCCATTCCCACTGCCCAACACAAGGAAATGACAGTGTTCACAAATCGAACATTACGTTCGACACAAATATGTAGATGCGGGCGAGTGCCTGAAACTGAAGAACAGGTACTGCGGCATTGAACCCAATACAGCTTAGGCCCGATGAAACAAGCCTAGAGATCAAACTCTACCAGAAAGATCTTCAGATGACAGCGGAATCTGCAGAAGACAGTGGTATCTGCAGAAGACACTGGGATCTGCAGAAGCCAACTCCCCATCTGCAGAAGACTGGGTTTGCAGAAGGAAGTAGGATCTACAGATGACAGATAGATCTGTAGAAGACAGTTGGATCTGCAGAAAGCAGCGCAGTTCATGCAAGAAGCACAGTTACAGTACAGACTGAATCCCAGTGAACAAAAAGAAACGGATGAGCTGAAAACTTCCCACTCTATACTGAAATGCTGGTTATGCCATAACGAACGAATAACAGACAAACAGCCCAAGGTTGTTCCTTGCAACATATTGATAACTATTCTGTGATTGTGATACTTCAGTTTTCCAGCCAACCGTTTCTGTTCTCGTGTTCGTTGAGAAAGACTTTGGTCGAAACGTTCGTTTGTATCTTGTTGTCTCTTTCTTGTCGTCCAACTTCATATTTATATTTTGTGTTTATAATGGTTCAGCCATGCTGATGATCACAGAAGTCCGGTGAATATATCATCGTCAGTTTTGTTTGAACCTCCTAAAAGTAAATCTATGCGTGATACAGCC
The DNA here is from genome assembly GCA_014155875.1 of Cepaea nemoralis. Classification (NCBI taxonomy): domain Eukaryota; kingdom Metazoa; phylum Mollusca; class Gastropoda; order Stylommatophora; family Helicidae; genus Cepaea; species Cepaea nemoralis. Next base: position 1,359 of record JACEFZ010006579.1, on the reverse strand, counting down.
ATAAGAATTTAGAAGTGATATACCTTCATATTTACTATGTCACGGCATGGCGTGTTGCGGAGACCAGATCTTTTCTTCTTCGTCTTTCTCGCCCAGGAAACTTTAATATCAACAAAACTGGGACGATCCCAGAGCGTTATAAATATCTCACCATCCATCCATCATCCATCATGTGCCATGCCAATAAGCGTGGGCAGTCATGTTTTGCCATCTCACTCGATCACCAGAGTTGTGGATCAGCGCCGTGTTTCTGTCTCGACCACGCTACGTCACCAAGTCATCCAGGTATTTACTTCTTGGTCTTCCCCTTGATCTCTTCCTTCGATGTCTTCAATTCATTTCTTCTCATAACATGTTCTAATGTCTCTAATTAGTTTACGATCTTCATTTGTTTCTTGAAGGACTTATTCATTTGTTCACACAATATCTCACCACTACAGGGGAATAGACAGCCGTGATAGCGCAGTGACCAATTTTTATCTAAAACATCTATCGGATCTGAAGCATTGGCTTATGTTTGACAAGTTTGAATTAATTAAAAGTCCAACTGATCAGGAAAACAGCGCAACTGACGCCCACGAGCAGACTTGCCAATCAACACGGAGCTATTAGTCATTATGACTATTACTAGTTTATTGTGGATGGAATCGAGTAACCTCTTGAGATATAGGACGTCCTGTTCTGAAATGAGAATGAACTAATCTTGGGATTGGTAGAGTTTAGTTAGTTCAGTTTATGTCAGGTCTTAGTCAAATATGACTGAGCTACCGTATGACGGAGCTACTTGCTTTCTGTTAGCGCCGAATGTTCGGCGGCGGCCACCAATCCCGACAATCCACATTGTGACAACAGTTTTAGGCGGAGGAGCGCAATTGAGTGAGTACAAGTCTGATCGTGATGCGAGGGAATACAACATAAATACTAAATGGCATGGCAGGGCAGACCAGGCTCTAAGCCTTGGTCAGCAACTGGTGTAGGATCTAAGCTCCAACAAGTGAACAGTTAGAGCATTGCTTTGTTGATCCGACAGCTTCTGTAGCTTGCCTTGTTCCAGATGTATTGGTGTCACCTTTCCTGTGTTGTAAACTAGGTAGGTCGAGAGAGGGGTCGTGCTGCATGGGGGGTAACACATGGTCTGTACAATTACACCCAGGCTTTGTGCTATGGAGAAGTATAGCTCCATCCCTGAACCACAATGGGTTGTAGCTATTATGCCTGTTTTTAAGCACATTGTAACGAACTATATTCTGTCAAAACGCCACTAGTTCTATAGTTAGTTCAGTCTACAGCCAATAATATGGAAAATAACCTCAGTTGGATACAATGAAGCTATTATGTGTTCACTGCAGGACAAGTAGT
>JACEFZ010006578.1:0-22236 GCA_014155875.1 Cepaea nemoralis | reverse complement strand
CAGAAAGATGGCCGTAGAAATGTGGTTTCTGAGAAAAATGCGAAGAAAGCCAAGGACAGACAGAAAGACCAATGACCAAGTACTACAGGAAACAAATGAAAATCGTACAGAGAAATTAGATGAGGAGAGTCAAAAACGTTTGGTCACGTTGTGAGAAGAAATAAACTGGAGAACGTGATGACAACTGGTAAGGTCGAGGGGAAGAGACCAAGAGAAGTAAATACCTGGATGGCTTAGCCACGTGGCATGGTCGAGACAAGAACACTGAGCTGTTCCACGTCTCTGGTGATGGAGTGAGATGGCGAATTATGACCCCCAACACTTATCGGCATGACACATGTTGAAAGAATGAAATAGGGTTTGTGTGAATATGCCGTTTAATATCTGTCGTTTTGCTGACATAGGTATATGTGGATGTGTCCTTATCTGTCTCAGTTGATATAGAAGCGCACTTGCTTTTGACATGTGAATTTGATTTCTACATGCCAGTTTCTGTAATCATACTTTCTGGATATAATGTTTCATATAGAGCATATATATTCGACAATCCCATGTCAGAAGCGAATAATATGTCTTGGGATATTCTACGAGCATCAGAAACAACATGGAGAGATGCTAGCTACTAAAAGGAGTATCAGAAACCACATGGACAGGTTCTAGCTGCTAAAAGGGGTATCAGAAACAAGACGGACAGATGCTAATTGCAAAAGGTAGCAGTATTGGAATCAAGACGGATATATGCAAGTTACAAAAGGTAGTTAGTATCAGAAATAATATGGATAGATGCTAATTACATAAGGATAGAATACTACATATTTATAAACTCTGAAGGAGATCATCATAAGCGAGGAGTAGGAATGTTAGTCTTAAGACATTTATATAAAAACATTAGTGGATTCTCTCTGTTCTCCGTCTGTTGGAGTTATTTGCTAGAATATAGTTTGCAGAAATAGGGAAAAGTAATTATTTTTTTCCATAGCAGATGGTAAGTAACACATTCACTCCGAGCATGCTGGCGAGCTCTCTAGTTAATGTGTGCAAGACTTGTGTGCTGATTGTCAGCCATCATTGTTAGAAATGCCAGTGACTCTCTTGCAATCTCGCAGTGGGCAAAGTGTGTAGTCCGCAGCAGGTTTCATTACAGCAGATATGTTTAATCCTCCTCGGCCTGCCTAGATTAGTCCGCCATGATGCCCCCGGGAAAATGAAGAGCGGGCTGGATTAGTTCCCAGCCAGACCTCTACATGCCGGTTTTATATGTGTAGTAAATAAGCCATACGGCTGTTGTGTGTGGTGCCAGCCGCATAAGTTTAGAACGATCGGTACTCGCTGGATGACGTGGTTGATGACGTGGTTGATGTCACGAAGACTGCCTTTACTTCCAAGAATATGTTCTGGTATCACTTGTAGGCTGGGTCCACCTGAGAGTGCAGTTCAATGAAAATGTGTAGTACCGACATAATTATACAGGGTTTCGTAGTCTCACTACACTGTGTATGCAGAAAAATTTTGAAAAATAAAGAAAATGACGTCATCAAAAAATGCGCTCCACAGTCCAACTTAAAGCAATATGCAGCGAATGTTGGAGTAATTCTTTGCACTCCAAGCAGAAGAATGTTATCAATGGATGAAAGCATTTCTTTTGAATGAATAAGTGTTTCGCAACCACACGGAAATAACAATAGACGCGTTACAGAAGCTATTTTAAAATATGACGAGAAGTGTACAGTCATGTCTTGAAACCCAACGTGGACATTTCCAACACCTGTTATAATGAATACTTCATTGGTACTTTCCAGCTTCCCCAAAACAGCGTTAGATCATAGCTGTGACTATTGTAACTAATTTAATTGATTTTTAGCACATTTTCTGACGCCGTGTAGTTCATTTTTCAAATTTCTTCTAAATACAATGTGTAGTGAGACTTTACAAACGCCCTGTAGTTACACGTCCTGCATAAACAGACTTGCAGTATTTAAAATTGATGAGCTGCATCCATTCTGGATTGTTTTTAAAGTAAGTAAGGAACCAGTCTACACTCCTTACAGTGCACTGGGCATGTCTGACTAGACCAAGATTTTCATAGACCATTCTTTAGGTAATGTGGTTAGTATCACACCCGCCGCCTTCACTTCCCCCAGACAGTTCCTGGTACCTTTGTTAGTCTAGGTCGACCTGGGAGTCCTGTGTCCATGTTTAAAATGTGAATCCACCCCGGTGCGGATCGTATTCATGACCACTGGGTAGGAGGGAGAGCGTCTCACCATTACCTGTCGTTGTGTGTGCTTCTCATTGGTCTCCTTTCCCTGTCCGTGTTCATGGTATATTTATACCTCACTAACAGTAGTCGAACCAGGATAGCCTGGGTGGAGTATACATACAGTTGGTTCTGGAATATTTCCTAGCAAAATGCGTCAAAAGTCATAGCTTCCCGGCCCACCACATGATCTTCTTGCGGACTACGGCCAACCATAATTATATTCTTCTTCACAATGGCCCCGTTATTTTTGTGTGTGCGTTTTTTTTGTTGTTGTGTTTTTTGTTTTTTTTTGTTTTGGTTTTCTCTAAAGGAAAGGGATAAAGGATTTCTTGGATCACCGAAATGGCACACGGATATCTCTGTAAGTGTCTCAGTCACTAATCTTAGATCACACTAGGAGAATCTCAGCACAGTCCAAGAACCCGGTAGCCAAGGATAGATTCCAAACTCTGAGAATGACACCGTAAGAACACAGTTCCAGCAACACATACATACAACACGTGTTGTTTTTCTTACAAGCATTACATATTTAATAATAGACAAGTTAAAAATGTACAGAAATTTTAAAAAATGGGTAAATTACAAATATCGTTACAGAGAATTATCTTCTACATAGATCGTAACAGAGCTGGTCGGGGAGCTTTAAGTTACGTGTAACTACTTGTATCTGCCACGTGTGTAACTTGTGTCTACCACGTGTGTAACTTGTGTCTAGTACGTGTGTAACTTGTGTCTACCACGTGTGTAACTTGTGTCTACCACGTGTGTAATTGACATCTGAGCCAATTTGATTTTTCTGCTCCACTTATCGACCAGGGTGCCGCGGTAGGGCAGTTGCGGGGGGTTCCATATAATACAGTTTAAGAACCGTGCTATAATTTACTAGTTTAATATTCTGGTGATAGCAGAGTATAATATCCTTGTTATAAGACAGTTTAACATCCTCGTGACAGCACAGTTTAATGTCCGTAGTATCGTCGGCCGCCAAACGATGAGGGATCATACTGAAGAGGGGGTCCGAGCAGCTATGGACTGAATGTTGGACGGGTACTGTAGAATGTTGGACGGGTAGTGTAGAATGTTGGACGGGTAGTGTAGAATGTTGGACGGGTAGTGTATAATGTTGGACAGGTAGTGTAGCTAACGTGTCGACTAGCTATTTCCTCTAGGATGGTTTTGAGCGGGATATGTTATCAGTTTACATGCTTAAATAATATTATTTGTCGCGCATTGATCTTGTTTCGTAATTCTCATTTCATTCCTAGATGGTTCACAACTTCTATATTTGTCACTTTGTCTTTCCACAACGTTCGCTGTACTTCGCTACTATACCCACACGAATTCCCTCCTTCCAGATGTATATTCAGTCTATGATAAGAAACTAACACAGCACTAGGGAGTCAAGTACAGGTCCGTTCCCACACCTTTATGCGTGTGGGTATATGGTGCAAAAGCCACAATTTTATAGACCATCTGGCGTTCAACGGATGATGTGCTAACGATCACGTCGGCCTATTTTACATCCCAAAACATGTCCAAGGTACCATGTTAGGCTTGTGGCCTTGGTAGCCCAGGTCAGGCTTTTATATAAGTCCCCTCTTCGAGGTGGGATCGAACACATACCCCCGGTCTAGCAGGCAAGCACGTTGGCCACCGCCCCACTGCGGCCCTATTCGGGGGAGATTTAACATGTAATGGCTCCTGGTTTTAATTATGTTTATTGTTTAGAGTACTCCGATAGTTATAGAATACCACTGTGGTATTACTGATTTCTGTTCTGCATTAGTTATCACGTTGTTGTTGTTGTTTTTTTTTTTCGTTTTTTTTTTTTAATGATGAAGTTTCTTTTTAATTATGAAGATGTGGACAAGTTACTTGTTCAAGAATTTCACTTGCATTTCTATTTTTTAGTATGTTTTGTCAACCAGCGAGCCATTTGTTATAGTAATTGTCCTCGTTATAGTCATATGGAATGCATATTTATGACTTATTTAAATATTTAACTAGTTTTTAGAAGTTATGTTCAATTGACCAATAGCAATGTGTGATTATCTCTACACGTTATCAACTGATACAGAAAGTTATCAACTGATACACGAGGTTATCAGCTGATACACGAGGTTATCAACTGATACACGAGGTTATCAACTGATACACGAGGTTATCAACTGATACACGAGGTTATCAACTGATACACGAGGTTATCAACTGATACACCAGCTAATGTTAATACAAGACTGGTCGTTCAATGTTAAGAAAATGCTCTATATTATTTATTTAAACAAAAAGGGGACAAAACACACTATGGTCTAACTCTTCGCATTTATATGGCTAGTAGTTTCCCTTTGATGTTTCTGCAAAATATTCCCAGTCGGTAGAATTGTGGCTGGACGCTCGCATGCCGGTTTCGGTACTCATTGGTTCGAATCCGCATCAGCAGCTTTGTAAAACTGACCCAGCCTAACTTGGGTCCTAGAAATCTCCTGGGAAGTAAGGTGATTTGAGTGATAGTGATGACGTCAACCCTCGAGTGTCGATCGGTGTGTAAAACTAGGCGTATAGCACCATGTGTCTGTTGGGCTGGCGGTGTGTACGAGTGTCTACTTTATACAGCACTAGGGAACATTCTCACCCAACAGTCATTTCTTCGCTAGCCACGTACATGCAACATTGTACACACGAAATGAAAGACACCCGTACATATACACATAGATTGTGCTGTTAAAATGAACTTGCTTTTGTCCAGAAAGTTAATTTTCATTCTCAGTGTGTTACTGTTGGGAGGAAACTTTAATGCCGTTCAGATTGAGCTTTGTTGTTGTCATTGTTGTAATCGTTGTTGTTATTGTTGTCATCGCATTGTTATTGTTGTCTTCGTTGTTGTTATTGTTGTCATCGTTGTTGTTATTGTTGTCATCTCATTGTTATTGTTGTTTTTATTGTTTACATCTCATTATCATTGTTGTCATGGTTGTTGTTGTTGTTATTGTCATCTCATTGTTATTGTTGTCATCGTTGCCGTTGTTGTTTTGTTGTTATTGTCGTTATCACTGTTGTTATTATATTGTTATTAGGAAGATTACCGTCTTGTTAAGATTGCTTTTGCTTAGAAAACGGTGCATTACTGTCAAGATCTTGTCTATTCTGTTTAGACAACGATGTATTGCTGTTTAAAAGTTACTCTCTTCTGTCTCAAAATCTCTTTGTCAACGTGCTCTTCTTTTCGCTTCCGTCCAGCATCACTGTCATAATGTCATCTCTTCTGCCTCACTAACAGTGCATCACTGTGAAGACAATTATTGTGCTTTACTGTCTAAATCTTGTCTCTTCTTTCTAGACAACGGTGCATTGCTGTCTAGATCTACTCTCTTCTGTCTAGACAACGATGCATCACTGTCTAGATCTTGTCTCTTCTTTCTAGACAACGGTGCATTGCTGTCTAGATCTTGTCTCTTCTGTCTAGACAACGGTGCATTGCTGTCTAGATCTTGTCTCTTCTGTCTAGACAACGGTGCATCACTGTCTAGATCTACTCTCTTCTGTCTATTCAATGGTGCATTGCTGTCTAGATCTACTCTCTTCTGTCTAGACAACGATGCATCACTGTCTAGATCTTGTCTCTTCTTTCTAGACAACGGTGCATTGCTGTCTAGATCTTGTCTCTTCTGTCTAGACAACGGTGCATTGCTGTCTAGATCTTGTCTCTTCTGTCTAGACAACGGTGCATCACTGTCTAGATCTACTCTCTTCTGTCTATTCAATGGTGCATCACTGTCTAGATCTACTCTCTTCTGTCTAGACAACGGTGCATCACTGTCTAGATCTACTCTCTTCTGTCTAGACAACGGTGCATCACTGTCTAGATCTACTCTCTTCTGTCTAGACAACGGTGCATCACTGTCTAGATCTACTCTCTTCTGTCTAGACAACGGTGCATCACTGTCTAGATCTACTCTCTTCTGTCTAGACAACGGTGCATCACTGTCTAGATCTACTCTCTTCTGTCTATTCAATGGTGCATCACTGTCTAGATCTACTCTCTTCTGTCTAGACAGCGGTGCATTACTGTACAGATCTACTCTCTTCTGTCTATTCAATGGTGCATCACTGTCTAGATCTACTCTCTTCTGTCTAGACAACGGTGCATTACTGTACAGATCTACTCTCTTCTGTCTAGACAACTGTGCATCACTGTCTTGATCTGCTCTTTTCTGTCTAGACAACGGTACATAACTGTCTAGATCTTGTCTCTTCTGTCTAGACAACGATGCCTCGCTGTCCAGATCGAGTCTCTTCTGTCTAAACAACGGTTCATCGCTGTCCAGATTTTGTCTTTTATGCCTAGACAATGATACTTCATTGTATGTTATAAATGCCCGTGTTTTGATAGATGAGTCTGATCATTGCGTCCATGAGGTGCCGGTTTTGAGTGCTTCCAGAAGTGACCCATGGGCCCAAGTCTGCCTTCCACAGCTCTGACCAGTCCTCCTGCGTCTGTCACGTGAGCTGTGAGAATGCCGACCTGTTGTAAACGTAAAGAGGTGACAGTGAAACAATTGGTTAATACATGGTTACAGAAATGACATCACTGCGCTCGGGACATTCCCCCACGTGCTCAGTCTCTCTCCTCAACAGCCACCGAAGAGTTCCCAAGCTGGTAGTTTTAGCAACGGTTTGATTAGTCTATCTAAAGGCTTTTCCTCAAAGCGCAGTCTTCCATATATTCACTTGACATGTTTATTAGCTGTTGTGTGTTAACAAATGACGTTCACTTGATATATTCATTAGCTATTGTGTGTTAACAAATGACGTTCACTTGATATATTCATTAGCTATTGTGTGTTAACAAATGACGTTCACTTGACATGTTTATTAGCTGTTGTGTGTTAACAAATGACGTTCACTTGATATATTCATTAGCTATTGTGTGTTAACAAATGACGTTCACTTGATATATTCATTAGCTATTGTGTGTTAACAAATGACGTTCACTTGATATATTCATTAGCTATTGTGTGTTAACAAATGACGTTCACTTGATATATTCATTAGCTATTGTGTGTGAACAAATGACGTTCACTTGATATATTCATTAGCTATTGTGTGTGAACAAATGACGTTCACTTGATATATTCATTAGCTATTGTGTGTTAACAAATGACGTTCACTTGATATATTCATTAGCTATTGTGTGTTAACAAATGACGTTCACTTGATATATTCATTAGCTATTGTGTGTTAACAAATGACGTTCACTTGATATATTCATTAGCTATTGTGTGTTAACAAATGACGTTCACTTGATATATTCATTAGCTATTGTGTGTGAACAACTAAAGTTCACTTGATATATTCATTAGCTATTGTGTGTTAACAACTAAAGTTCACTTGATATATTCATTAGCTGTTGTGTGTGAACAACTAAAGTTCACTTGATATATTCATTAGCTATTGTGTGTTAACAAATGACGTTCACTTGATATATTCATTAGCTATTGTGTGTTAACAAATGACGTTCACTTGATATATTCATTAGCTATTGTGTGTTAACAAATGACGTTCACTTGATATATTCATTAGCTATTGTGTGTTAACAAATGACGTTCACTTGATATATTCATTAGCTGTTGTGTGTTAACAACTAAAGTTCACTTGATATATTCATTAGCTATTGTGTGTGAACAACTAAAGTTCACTTGATATATTCATTAGCTATTGTGTGTTAACAACTGATGTTCACTTGATATATTCATTAGCTATTGTGTGTGAACAACTAAAGTTCACTTGATATATTCATTAGCTATTGTGTGTTAACAACTAAAGTTCACTTGATATATTCATTAGCTATTGTGTGTTAACAACTAAAGTTCACTTGATATATTCATTAGCTATTGTGTGTTAACAACTAAAGTTCACTTGATATATTCATTAGCTGTTGTGTGTGAACAACTAAAGTTCACTTGATATATTCATTAGCTATTGTGTGTTAACAAATGACGTTCACTTGATATATTCATTAGCTATTGTGTGTTAACAAATGACGTTCACTTGATATATTCATTAGCTATTGTGTGTTAACAAATGACGTTCACTTGATATATTCATTAGCTATTGTGTGTTAACAAATGACGTTCACTTGATATATTCATTAGCTATTGTGTGTTAACAAATGACGTTCACTTGATATATTCATTAGCTATTGTTGTGTTAACAAATGACGTTCACTTGATATATTCATTAGCTATTGTGTGTGAACAACTAAAGTTCACTTGATATATTCATTAGCTATTGTGTGTTAACAACTAAAGTTCACTTGATATATTCATTAGCTGTTGTGTGTGAACAACTAAAGTTCACTTGATATATTCATTAGCTATTGTGTGTTAACAAATGACGTTCACTTGATATATTCATTAGCTATTGTGTGTTAACAAATGACGTTCACTTGATATATTCATTAGCTATTGTGTGTGAACAACTAAAGTTCACTTGATATATTCATTAGCTATTGTGTGTTAACAACTGATGTTCACTTGATATATTCATTAGCTATTGTGTGTGAACAACTAAAGTTCACTTGATATATTCATTAGCTATTGTGTGTTAACAACTAAAGTTCACTTGATATATTCATTAGCTATTGTGTGTTAACAACTAAAGTTCACTTGATATATTCATTAGCTATTGTGTGTTAACAACTAAAGTTCACTTGATATATTCATTAGCTGTTGTGTGTGAACAACTAAAGTTCACTTGATATATTCATTAGCTATTGTGTGTTAACAAATGACGTTCACTTGATATATTCATTAGCTATTGTGTGTTAACAAATGACGTTCACTTGATATATTCATTAGCTGTTGTGTGTTAACATTTGCTGCTCGTTGTTAACACTTGACGTGTTCATTAGCTGTTGGTTGTCATAACATCCGATGTTCACTTTACGTGTTCATTAGCTGTTGTTTGTTAACATTTTATGTTCACCTGACATGTTCATTAGCTGTCGGTTGTTAACATTTGATGTTCACTCGACATGTTCATTAGCTGTTGGTTGTTAACAACTGATGTTCACTTGAGATGTTCATTAGCTGTTGGTTGTTAACATTTGCTGTTCACTTGACATGTTCATTAGCTGTTGGTTGTTAACAAATGATGCGAATAAACCTAATATATGTGCAGAACTGGCAGCCACAGATATTAAGGTCCGGTGCTCATTTTTTCGAACCCCCGTGGAGGTAAAGACTTGCCAGAAAAACAACTCCCACCCAGCCTCACATTGGAGGCACAGACTTGACAGAAAAACAACCCTTACTCAGCCTCACAATGGAGGCACAGACTTAACAGAAAAATAACTTCCACTCAACCTCACAATGAAGGCACAGACTTGACAGGAAAACAACTTCCACCCAGCCTCACATAGGAGGCACAGACTTGACAGAAAAACAACTTCCACCCAGCCCCACATTGGAGGCACAGACTTGACAGAAAAACAACTTCCACCCAGCCCCACATTGGAGGCACAGACTTGACAGAAAAACAACTTCCACCCAGCCCCACATTGGAGGCACAGACTTGACAGAAAAACAACTTCCACCCAGCCTCACATTGGAGGCACAGACTTGACAGAAAAACAACCCCACAACCAACCTCACATTTTAGGCAAAGACGTGACTTAAAAACAACCCCCACCCAGTCTCACATTGGAGGCACAGACTTGACAGAAAAACAACTTCCACTCAACCTCACATTGGAGGCACAGACTTGACAGAAAAACAACTTCCACTCAGCCTCACATTGGAGGCACAGACTTTGACATTCTTTGTCTGCTGTTGCCCGGGCCGGTTGGTGAAAACAAACGTGCTGTCCTGCTTTGTTTTTAAGTATTGAGATGTGGGAGAAATTCCCTGAGTTGGTCTGTGGTCAACTAATGCCTGGCTGACTAGTTAGTGTCAACATGCCTGGGTTCATGGTTGGGTGGTAAATTGTGTCACGAATCTTTTGTTTATGTCGCGTCTTAAGACTTATGTTGTGTAACTTATGGTTTTGTAGTACCTTATTGTTGTCTGTGTCAAAGTCCTTTATTGTGTCATTCTACTCAGCTACTGTGTGTAACTCCTGTGTTGTGGTACTTGGTGTACCCTGTTGTTTTATGTTCTGTTGATTAGTTAGGGGTTACCCACTGTTGTTGTTTGATGTATACAGTTGTCTATTGTATCTGTTACTGAAATTCAGTGTTATCCAACATGTTCTGTTAGAAGAAATAAATAAAGAGTTTGTTTATTTGTCCTTGATATGTTTGTTCAATCTCTTTTTAGTTTTTCCAACCACTATTTCTACCACAATCTAACACCTTAATCCACTGTCTGGGTCTCAAATATGACAGTTATTGTCCAGAGTTGAGGCCGCTGTCCAAGATCTCGTATATTCTTACCTAATTACTATCATCTTTTTTGTCAGTTGAGGGTAGTCTGAGGTTCTCTCTCTTTTTACTCCTTTTCTTCTTTGGCCGTAACGAAGTCAGAGTTACTCTCTACCTCTTAGCACCGTAGCAAAGGAAACATCAGTCTTTCCCCTGTCTTTTCCCCTCGGCTATATTAATATATTATGTGTTGTTACTAATAACTACTTTATTCTTAATTATGACGATGGTGTTCTTGCCAAAGATGTCAACAACCGAAACGTCGGAGAGTTCTGGTATGTTCATGCGTATGCGTTTCCCTGTGTCTGTAGGACCTACATATACATTGGTGTTTTGTTATATATCACACAAGATCTGGTGACGAAACATTACAGTAACATTCTAGTGTTTACTTTCTATACTACAAAATTAACTCGAGGCCGATAACACATCAAATAATCAAATTATTTTCCTTACCAGAAGCACAATGTCCAGAGGTAGACAGCCAAGGCATAATTTGATCGATGAAGTCATTGTAACAGCTTACTGAATCACATCAACAGCCGCACCTCTAAAAGAATTACCAAATATATAAAAATTACGACAGATGCGATAAATAAGAACAAAAATTATCTGTACTGACATCAATGCTATAAATAATTTGAAGCCATAAACAATATGATGGACGATTTATTGCCTGACATATTTCGCTCCATATTGCAGAATTGTATATCATACGCAGTGAATAAACGAACTACACTTTGACAGAAATACGAGAGGGCTTCAAATCTTCATCTTCTTTTTTGCGTTCATCCGGAGTGTTTTTTTGTTGTTTTTTTTTCAGATGTGATTGCGGTGTGTTGTTATGCACCCTTGGGCGGAAACCCTTGGGCCAACTCATCCGACTTTCGCGTGCGTTTTTGACCAGGTTTGCATTCTTTGGAGACTCACACTTTTATGGTACCGTCCACATCCTAGCTGGTCAAGTTGGAACAGTCGAAGACTTCACGGTCATCCCTCAAAGGAAGGCAGGGACAGTCCATGGCATTTTTCGCCATCCAGGGTGGCTTCCATAGTTGCAGAGCCGACGGCATAGCGCCCTGGTGCTGGGCTCACCGAGGAATCGTCACGTCCTGCTCATGGCTGCTTTAATTCCTCACTTCAATATTTTGGGCATTTCGTTCGCCCCGGCCGTTCCCGCACAAACCAGACCGGTCTGCAGATGGTATCCACTCAGCGAGTTTTCGATTCGGACATGAGCTTGTCGTTGTGCCAGGGGACAATATAGTCAGAGCTGATCCGGGCACGAGGGGCATTCGGAAAACTATGTAGTCAGAGCTGTTCCTAGCGCGAGGGACAATCGGAAACTAGCTAGTCAGAGTTGTTCCGAACTTTAAGGACATTCGGAAGACTAGTTAGTCAGAGCTTTTCCGACGACGAAAGACATTTCACTCGGACGTAATTGCGTAGTGCCTGTTTTTATTTTGCCACCCGGAGGCCGGCACTTCCGACTTCGGCGGGTATTTATTAACGAGGTTAGCTTTCGAGGCACGTTAGACTCTTATTGTTGTGGTGTCGCCCACATCTCAGCTGGTCAGGGTAGAACGGTCAAAGTCATCACGGTCAACCCTCAAGGGAAGGCAGGGTCAGACCATGGGCATTCCCCGCTATCCAAGGAGGCTTTCATAATTGCAGAGCCGGCACATATTGCTCTGAGACTGGGCTCACCGAGGAATTGCCACGTCCTGCTCATGGCTGCTTTAATTCCTCACTTCCATGTATTGGGCATTTCACTTGCCACTGGTCGCTCTACAACAAACCAGGAACGGTCAGTCTGCGGACGACATCCACTAGGTAAGCTTTTGCTTTGGACTTCGGACCATGCAATGGACTCGCTAGCCAAGCGCTCCATTTCGTGTTAATGAGACGTTTTTCCATCTTTGACTACAATCTCTATGAGTATAGATACAGATATTTTCGTAACCATTACATGCGACTGGGGCACTTTTTCTACCTTTAGTACTCGCTCACGAGGTAGGCTACATGTGCTGCCGGCTCAGCACCTTACCTCCGTGCGCGTTCAGTGAGCGAGAAACGGCCTACTCTACTCATGCAATTGCTGGACTGATAGGCAAGCATCACCAAATTGGACCTTCTTTCGCCGATGAATTTCTGTAAGTTTCGCTGATCAATAACAGAACGCTGACTTTCTTTGGTGCATCTCAAAAGTGGGGCGGTCATAAGTATGACGTCACCGTGTTCGTCTGCACCGTAATGTCAATTGCTTAACACTCTTGACATCCTTAACGACGATATTGACAGGTAACTTCTTCTTGTTTTTTTTTTTCCAGATGTAATTGCGTTGTGCCAATTTATTTCCGCCTTTCGGCCAACACAGCCAACTTCTGGGGGCATTTGTTGACAAGCAGATACACTAGGGACAGGATGGAGCGACAGCGGCACACACAAGAACAGAAGGTAATCATCATATTGGGAGGAGAATATATGGAGTAGTGTAATGCACTTGCGCTTGAACTTCTGGTACGCTGATATCACGGTAGTGGTTTCCTACACTGATTATTCGACGTGGACGTCCCTTTCAGAAAGCAATGAAAAACTACTGAATATCAACCTGGGCTTGGGGTTGATCGCAACGTCCTGCAAAGAGCATGCGCCATTGTTTTAATGGTTTGGCAGAAATGAGGGTACACAACAATTAGATACAGGTAGATAACAATTACGGGAGAGACTGATTACTACATGTTGTACACCGATGACTGTGTTCATAACGGTGAGAAATGTAGATGGGGTTTCTCACTTACAGCTAGAGTAAAGTTGTAGCTGAGCAAAAGGGAGCCCGCGGGTCTCAAATCTCAAGTATGAGAATAGAGGTGGAGGTGGCCACGGCAACTTTGAGGTGGACGACAAAAGAGTTACCATAGTAGTCATAGCGTCTGAATCTCAATCTGTATTGCGTAAAGTTCACAGTGGGCAGTTGTGGCATGAGTGGACATCAAGCACTGACACCTATTTAACCTGTTCGGACCATGAAGAAGCAGGAGGCAACCAGCGAGCAAGTGTATTACCACGTAGAGCAACAGTAGCTGAAATACATTAGATAATTCAAATATCCTACATAATACCTATGAATGAACAACAACAACAACAAATGAATGAATGCTAGCCAAAGAAGCACTAACACAGTGGTTCTCAACCTTTTTTGGCCCGTGCCCCCCTTCACCATATTTTTAGGACGTCATTCCCCCCCCCCCCCCTCACCATATTTTTAGAACGTCATTTCCCCCCCCCCCCTTTCGTATTTCCTCCCTAAAAATTTCCCCTGTCCTACACAGAATACGTAATAATTGAAGCTAAATTTAATAGCACATACTAAAACAAGTCTAGACATCTACATAAAATGTGATTTGCGGATCTACTTACGTTATAAAATGAATGTCAGAAGGGTGATACGTACAGAACCGTAAAGTATGAAGGGAAAAACAATATCAAGTAATCGGTTCTTGTATTAACACAATCTAGAAATAATCTTAATGCCACCCCTGAAAATCCTAAAATTCCCCCCCCCCCCCCCCCCCCCCCCCCCCCCCCCCACCGGCTAAGAACCACTGCACTGGCAGATAAAACACATTTAGAGTTTGCAAATTTGGATTTAAGCGTTGATCTGGCAATGAAGGGCGTAAAAGAGGATGAAAAAGACCTATTTACAAATGACGGTCGGCATCTGCTTCTTACTACATATGCAGCGGAAGAGGGAGCATGTGTGCTTTGCCCGGTGTGCTATAATTTCCACTTTTAAATTAACCAATCAGTAATTCTGCGATTTCCTGGCCTAGAGGTTAGCGACTTTTCTCCGTAATCTCGTATACTCTCGTAAGTAACGTGACGACGGTGAGAATCAGCAGTGGTTGGAATCGCGTCGGTAACTTACGGGGTATGTGAGCCGGCCGCTCAGAAAGCAATGGCAAACTACTGAGCGTAATCTTGCCAAGAAATCAACAATCAGATGAAAGATTCTGATGTTGACAGCAATGTCTTGTAAAGGATATGCAAAACGTTTTTTTTTTAAATTAGTAATTCAGTATTGAGGCCTTGTCATACAATGAATAAATCCATTCTCATTTATTGATTGGTGCACGTAGGAAATCATGGAACAAACATAAATCAGAGGAGATGCTAGACAAAAGGCATGCAGATTTGAACCCGACACCACCAAATGAGCGTGTGGTTAAAGGGGGACCTGTGCTTTGTTGCACATCTAAATAAACCTGGTCATTCAGTCAGGCGCTGGAGATGGTCGACCTGAGTCCAAGTTTGCCAACAGCCTTCAGGTGCTTGTTGCCTGGTGTATTCTCGTATTTCTACACCTTGTCTGTGTACCACGTGAGATATATATATATATATATATATATATATATATATATATATATATATATATATATATATATATATATATATATATATATAATATATATATATATATATATACGTAGGTATCCGCATTATGTCTTGTCACCAGTGTTCGACCATTCCAAATTCATTGGTCGTGATGGGGGTTTCGTGTTTACAGAATGAACACAAATATTTTCCCTGACTGACCACTCCCATATCATTTCTCGAACGTCTTATCTTTTTTAACGAAATGCATATATCCATATATTGATGGTTCCGTCGCCCTGCTACTGAGTGAGTGCGTGGCGCGACACTGTGAGCTTCGTGTGAAGTGCTTTTGAATCTGCCCAAGTTATTTTTTGGAACGTGACTGCATGTTCGGAGCGATGGCAGGTGGCTATTTCCCAGAGTTGACCAGTTTTTGCCTTATGCAGAAATGCGTGGCTGCTGGGCTTCTGGTTGACTGCCACTGCCGTCGGTGATGAACTGTATTTTCGTGGACTGTGTGGGTGAACATTTAGGAAACAACCAGATAGGAAAATGACTGCCGATTCCATCAGAGATGAACTGGGTGTTTCGTGGGGGACTGGTGTGTTGACATTCTGGCGGCGGCATTATGCACAGTGTATCTGTGCGGTCTGTTGTTTGTCGAGACTCCTGTCTATTCCACTTTTCACATTGGGCAGTGGGGAGCGTTTTGTGTGATATTCACTGGCACAGGAACGGAGCATAATGCGGACGACACGTTGCTGTGAAGTTGGAACTGCGACTAACTAACTACTAACATATATCCACACAGTGCCAACACCCAACAATATTGTATCCAATAAGTTTTATCCTTACCTGTTTCTTCTTTCCCTTCGCATCCTGTCCCCCTTCTATTCTACTATCTGTCTTTCGTGTCTACGCCCTGCACTATTGTTTTCTTCGTGTCATTCCATGCACGATCCATAATCAATCAATCAATCAATCAATCAATCAATCAATCAATCAGATGCCGTCTCAGCAATGAAGGTTGGCTGCAATGGAACTCCAACACTGCCTGTCTCTCGCCTTGACTGTATATTCTGTCAGGCTGATGTTCGTCCATCTCTTGATGTTATCCTCCCACTTGTATCGTTGTCTACCTCTTGCTCGCTTGCCCTCAACCTTGCCTTCCAGTATGGTTTTTATAAGAGTATCATGTCTTTTAACGTGGCCAAAATATTTCACTTGTCTCCTCTTTATTTCTTTCATCAACTCTCTCTCTCTCTCTCTCTCTCTCTCTCTCTCTCTCTCTCTCTCTCTCTCTCTCTCTCTCTCTCTCTCTCTCTCTCTCTCTCTCTCTCTCTCTCTCTCTTCATTCCCAGTTTTTCTAGGACCTCTGCATTTGATTGTTTTTGTTTCCATGAAGTACGACCTATTCGTCTGTATATCCATATCTCCAGGGCTTCTATGCGACTTTCTAGTTGATTGTTCAATGCCCAGGATTCCTCGCCATACAGTAGTGTTGAATATACGTAGCATTTGACAATTCTCATTTTTAATGGGCTATTAATCTCTCTATATGTTAATACTGATTTCGGGCCGTTGAAAGCATTTTTAGCCATTCCTTTTCTATTTTTAATTTCCATTTCACTTCTGCGATCATCTGTTATTATATGTGCAAGATGAGAGAAACGTGTTACTTGTTCTGGTATCTGCCCGTTTACTGTGATGTTCATTGATGACCTTTCCTTTTCACTGCTAATTATCATAGGTTTCGTTTTTTGGATGTTAATATCCAAGCCACATTCTGCACTGTTCCTGTTTACTTCTTCCACTAGGTCTTGCAACTCTTGCTCACTTTCTGCTAGTAGCACGGTATCGTCAGCATATCTAAGATTGTTTATGATTCTTCCATTGATGTTAAGTCCAGGCATTTCAACTTGTTTAAAAATTATGTCTGTGTATATGTTGAAGAGGCTTGGGGACAGTACACATCCTTGCCGTACTCCTCTTTTTATCTCTATAGGCGACGAATAGCTATTACCGCATCTAACAGACGCCACTTGTTCCCAGTACAAGTTACTAATAAGTCTGATACCCTTTCCGTCTACTCCTATATCTTGAAGGCACGTAATTAGTCGTTCATGTTGTACTCTACCGCTAATCACTGGTATCATGAAGGCTAATAGACTACAATGGCTGGGGCATATAGAAAGAATGGAAGACAATAGGGAAACAAAACTCGCTTACACTCATGAAATAAATGACCATAGACCCCGAGGTAGACCAAGAAGACGGTGGAGAGATAATATATATACAAGACCTACAAGCACTTGGAATCAACGACTGGCAAGAGAAGGTCCACTCAGAGAGACGAATGGAGACGGATTGTATCTGCAGCAAAGAACCTCAATGGCTCGGAACGATGAAGAAGAGGAAGAACATTCTCAAACAGATAGTTGCTTCTCTGGTGCCGCTGTTTTTGCGGAACCCAAATTGTTCCGCTACAAATGGCGACGAAGTGACGCGTTTATTCTTCGGGGAGACGCTGTTTAGTGTTTTCCTGTGGATTATGTGGTGTTATTTCGTATTCGTTTATTGGAAGTGTTCAAAAGAAGCCACGGAAGGCAGGTAGTGGATGAAATTGTGAGGGCAGCCGACAGATATTTGTTGGTTATGGTCTCAAGATTCGCGACGGCAGGCAGAGGGTCTCTTTCGTGAGACAATGGCTGCGGTCAAACGACCAGTACGGTTACTGCCATAGAGGAAAGCACAGGCACACTACCTCTTTAAAAATGCCTAGTACATTATGATTCACCTTAAGACTGATCATCGCAAGACAAGGACAGAGACATTAAAATTATCAACATGGAACATTAGGACGTTAAACGACGACGAAAAATTAGAGAACATAAAATAATAAATAGAAAGAGAAAAAATTAATATTTCAGGGATGTGCAAAACGAGATGGACAGGAGCAGGCATCAAGATAGATGAAGATTTTAAGATTATTTTTTTCTGAAGGTGAAGATCGACAAAGGGGAGTGGCAATTATTTTGGACCGGAAAACATCAAAATCTGTTCAAGGATACTGGGCCGTGTCGGACAGAGTTCTACTAGTTAAATTGAGTGGCAGACCTTTTAGCATAAATTTTATATAAGTATATGCCCCAACAGGAGAATCCAGTGTCGATAGTGTAGAGGAATTTTATAATGACACAGAGTCTGCCTTAAATAAATGTAAAAATTTAGAAATAAACATCATAATAGGAAACTTCAATGTAAAAGTAGGAAATCAAGGTGATAGATACACAGTAGGAAACTATGGTTTAGGAGAAAGAAATTAAAGAGCAAAAAAAAAAACAGTAAATGATTGTAGGAAACACCTGGTTTAAACAACACCCTAAAAGATTATGGACATGGAGGAATCCTGATAGCAGGATCAGAAACCAGATTGACTACATTCTGATTAGCAGAAGATTTAGAAACGCACTAACAATAGCAAAAACAGATCCCAGTGCTGATTGTTATAGTGACCACAGACTACTTACAGGAACACTGAGGATAACGTTGAAGAAAGTCAAGTATATAACAGGAAACACTAAATATGATTTGTGTACATTGAGTAATGACAAGGAAATACAAAACAAATTCAACATAGAAGTACAGAACAGATTTGATATATTGTCTGATCTAGAGATATTATTCCAGGATGTGGATGATCAATGGGAAATGTTGAAGAATTCAATCAGTTTGGCTGCAGAAACAACTATTCCAAAATTAAAGAAGGCGGGTCGTAAGCAATGGATGACAGAAGAAATTTTACAACTAATGGAAACAAGAAGACTCAACAAAAATAATTCTTCCAAATATGAAGAAATTCACAGACAAGTAAGGAGGCAAAAGAAGCATGGCTTGAGGAAAAGTGCTAAGACATTGAAAAACAACACAACAGTCAAAATACCAAATTAGTGCACAAAAGAATTCAGGAACTTACTAATAAAAGAACAAATACATCAACAGGCTGTCTAAAAACTAAAGATGGCAAAATCATAATAGAAAAAGATCAGATTCTACATGTATGGACAGATTATGTGAAAAACCTTTATAATGATAACAGAGAGGAACAGTATGATATTAGATTTAATAAGGACCGCCAATTTTGAAGATGGAGGTTCGAAATGTTCTTAAGCATATGAAAGCTGGCAAGGCCCCCGGTGCAGATAACATCACAACAGAAATGATTAAAGCTTTAGGAGAATTTGGACTAGAGCAAGGCACCAGACTGCTGAACACATTATATAATACTGGAGATATACCTTCTGAATTATGTAACTCTGTATTTATTGCAATCCCAAAGAAATCAGGAAAAATTGATCACCATAGAACAATTAGTATAATGAGTCACATCACAAAGATTTTGCTACGAATTATCATGCAAAGAGTGAGGAAGAAAATACAACCTGAAATAGGGGAAGAACAATGTGGGTTTGTAGAAGGAAAGGGTACAGTAAATGCTGTGTATATGCTGCAAACAGTTATTGAACGTGCTATAGAAGTAAACAAGGATATACATCTTTGCTTTATTGACTACACAAAGGCTTTTGATAGAGTTAGACATGTCAGCATGGTAGATATGCTTGCAGATCTACAAATTGATGGGAAAGACATTAGATTTATAAAAAACATATATTGGAAACAACAAGCTGCCATAAGGATTGATAATGAAGAGGGACAATATCAACCTATTACGAGAGGTGTTAGGCAGGGATGTGTAATGTCTCTAGATCTTTTTTCCCTATACAGTGAAAATATTTTCAGAAATGTAGAAGATATAAATGGAATCAGCATTGGAGGACGAAACATCAATAACATTAGATATGCAGTGGATACAGTATTGATTGCAGACAATGCACAAGATCTACAACAATTAGTAGACGCGGTTGTTTTACACAGTGAGCAGCTGGGGTTGGAATTAAATTGTAAGAAGACACAGGTTATGGTCGTCACTAGGAAGAACAAAGTACCACAATGTAATATACCAGTAAATGGGAATATTCTTCAACAAGTGAATCGGTACAATTATCTCGGAAGAGTCATAACATCTGATGGGAGATGCCTTGAAGAGATTAGAGCAAGAATCGCCATGGCGAAAGTAGCCTTTAGCAAGATGAAAAACATTCTGACCAAAATAATATGTCAATTGAAACGAGAATAAGAGTGTTGAGGGGATACATAGAGCCTGTTCTTTTGTATGGATGTGAAACTTGGAGCAGCTGGGGTTGGAATTAAATTGTAAGAAGACACAGGTTATGGTCGTCACTAGGAAGAACAAAGTACCACAATGTAATATACCAGTAAATGGGAATATTCTTCAACAAGTGAATCGGTACAATTATCTCGGAAGAGTCATAACATCTGATGGGAGATGCCTTGAAGAGATTAGAGCAAGAATCGCCATGGCGAAAGTAGCCTTTAGCAAGATGAAAAACATTCTGACCAAAAAAATATGTCAATTGAAACGAGAATAAGAGTGTTGAGGGGATACATAGAGCCTGTTCTTTTGTATAGATGTGAAACTTGGACAATGTGCAGTCAAGCTGAAAAACATCTGATGGCTGCAGAAATGTGGTTACTGAGGAAAATGCAAAGAATACCTTATACAGACAGAAAAACCAATGACCAAGTACTGCAGGAGACAAATGAAAATCGTAAATTGATTAGAGAATTTAGACGTAGACAGTCAAAATATTTTAGACATGTTATGAGAAGAAATGGATTGGAGAACTTAGTGACAACTGGCAAGATCGAAGGGAACAGACCAAGAGGAAGACGAGAGGAAAATACCTGGATGGCTTGGCCACATGGCATGGACGAGACAAGAAAACTGAGCTGATCCACGACGCTGGTGATCGAGTGAAATGGCGAATCATGACCGCCCACCTTTCCGGCATGGCACATGATTGATTGATTGAAATTATTCCTCAGCTACTTCCCCATCTATTTTATGCTGAATTCTTTCTTGTATGACCTTGAGTAGTATCTTAGTTATGTGGCTCATTAAGCTAATAGTTCTGTAATCCTCACACTCAACAGCTCTTGGCTTCTTCGGTAGTGTGATGAAAATTGATGTTTTCAAATCCTTGGGGATGTACCCGGTATTATATATATATATCATTACATAATTCCGTGATAGTTTCAATGCCAAAGCTGGATAAGAATTTTATCATCTATGTTGTTATCTTCAGGACCTGCAGCCTTTCCTTCTTTCATCTTTTTAATAGCCTTTTCTACTTCAGTCGTTAGTACTTTTGGTCCATCTTGAGTATTATACAATGTTGGTCTATTGACCCTGTTGTCCCAGAATAAATCTTCTGTGTACTCTGTCTATCTTTTTATTATGTCTATTATTCATTATAATTTCTCCATTTTCCCCTCTGATACAACCGTTTCCTGTTATATTATTTTTCTTCTTTGTAAATCTGTGTATATGTTCATGTAATTCTTTCGAGTTGTGTTTTATTTCCAGATCCTCTATTTCTTTGCAATGGTTCTGCAGCCTCTCTCCTCTTTGGCAACTCTGCACATGTGACGTATTTCTATATCTATTACTATATACTCTGGAGTGTTCTTTGCTTTCTTTCTTTGAGACATTTTACTCAAGATTTCATCGGTTATCCATAATTGTTATTTCTTATTAATCTTCACTTGCAAGGTGGTATTTGCAATATGAATACTGGTTTTTACACTTTCCCATTTTGTATTAATTTTATCCTCGGGTTTTTCACGTCGATATTGTTCCATACTTTCAATGATTAGCCCATCATATCTATTTGACTTCAACTAGATATAGTTGCCTTATTTTGGTTTTTCAATGCCGATATATCTACTTGAAGTGTCTTCGATTACCTTTTTCCTGGGCTTTTTTAAATTTTATTTGTAATTTTAAAACTACAGGATTATGGTCCAGGTTGATAATCAGCACCTGGGTATGTTTTTGGGATTTTTAACATTTTAAAAAAAAAATTTTTTTAATCAAAAAGTAGTCAATTTGGTTTCTTGTTCGATCTTCATGGCTTTTCCATTATACAGTTTCCTAGGGTTATGTTGGAAAAATGTGTTGCAAACAATAAGATTGTTTTCTTCACAGAACTGTATCAGCCCGGGCTCCTCTGTGTTCTGTTTCCCATACCATATTGCC
>JACEFZ010006577.1:35000-160084 GCA_014155875.1 Cepaea nemoralis | reverse complement strand
TCAAAAAAAAAAAAAAAACTAAAGCTGGTTGCGAATGGGCTCTTAGACAAAAAAAAGAAGAAAATAGACCAAGAGACTCAGACACAGGTGAATGAAGTGGTAGAACGGAACACACAAACACAGGTTGATACAGTAAAGATAACAAAGGGAAGTCAAACCGAGTTAATAGAAATTCAGTTAAAACCACTCATCGACTAAGAGAGACACGGTTGAAATAAGAAAGATAAACAGACGAAAACCCAAAGATAAAAAGACCAAAGAGGAAAGTATTGAGGAAAGAAATAGTAACAGTTTGATGGTCAATAAAGGTACAACCGAGATGTTAAGTTCCTCAGTTATAGACATTAACTTAATCCCTAATGGTGTAGGAATGTTAGGTGTGAGAGTTCAGGTTATGGAGAGAATACTTCAGGTAAAGATAGGGAGTTGTACAGAAACGGAGCTGAGGAATAAAAAGTAAGAAGAAAGTCAGACTTCTAAAGCGACATGGATAGGATCGACGGTCTGCAGTAAACTACTAGAGTCTGAGAGGGAACTATTATCAATGTGTCATCTGAAGACGAGATGGGGAAATATAAACGTTATGTAAGTTATACAGGAAACAGTGAGCAGACCGACGCAAAAAAAAGGAAATAGAAAAAAACATTTAAGAAAAAGGGAATAATAATAGACAGATAGGGGAAAAATTTACTCAACGACAGAAAGGATTAAGAAAAATAGAAGAATATTGACTTAAGACCTGAATTTAAAAAAGATTAACAACAGTAGTGAAGATGGACATAATTAAAGAAAGACGTACTAATGTACTGAGAGACAATGAAATATTTGGCTAGATACGTTCTATGGCTGTAAAATTCTTGGGTGAAGAAAACATATGCATTGTTTTGGTATGAGAGGAATTGGGGGGTTGAGCAGATACATATGAGCTGTCTAAAAATAGACAGATGAATTTGTTGGGTAGCATCACATGGTACAGGGTAGACAATAGTGATGTTGAGATAGAGAGTCACGAAAACTGATATTCTACGTGGATACGTAATACAGAATATCTTGTGTTGGTTGCGGTGTAGGGAGAGTAAAAAAGGTGAAATTGAAATGTCATTTGTCCGGAATGGATAGATACAGAGAGTTATCACGTTGAGTGATGTATAATGGTGTGATTAAAGTAGAGTAGATTCAGACAGAATTAGTAGAGAGAGAGAGATAAACTAAGTATGAATGTTCGTACAGAAATGTTCGACTCAGAGTTATGAATGATGTCTGAGAAATTCGCTTGGTGGTTGAGAAGTAAGTATAGTATTGTTGACAGCTGAACCGAGAGTGTCTGATGAGGAGATATAGATGAGGAGAAATTAGTATCATGTGTAAAATAGCCAGTTGAACGCGAGAATATTAGAGTAAAAGACTGTAGAATTGATGCTTGAAGAATAAGAGTTCTGGTGAGGAGATGACGTAATTACATGATGCTTGGGGAGAAAGAAGTGGTGATTAAATCTGAGAAAGTGGTTGGGGAGAAGTATAGAATGATAGTACGAGGTTAGTGACTCGTTGGAGTGAGGTTTGTCTTGAGAGAAGTTGATAGGGGGTTAGTGTATAAAGAGAAAAAAGGGCGAGAGATAATTTATAGGTTTGACCTTTGAAAGGGGAAAATGATTGAGAAAAGTAGAAATAAAAAACAGTTGAATTGTGAAAGTTCTGTGGAGTAATTCGTCTGGTTATGCGTGTTCGTACGAGAGTTTAACTGTAGACAATCAGGTGTTCGTCGCGCTGAGTAGAAGTAACAGTGAGGTTGGAGACGTCGTCTAAGTGAAAATACATGGATAAAATGTAATAGTTGCGCGGTTGATATATTTTTGTGTCAATTGTGTGTGGAGGAGATCGATACGTTTTGATTTGTGGTGAGTGATTGCTGGAATGTGAATTGGCGATGCGAGAGTAGTGGGGAATGGGGTGAAAGATTAGAGATTGGTTGTTTTGGTTAAAATAGATTTGACAATTAAGAAAGTGGATAAAGGTGAGGAAAGAAGAAGAAGGGTTTTTTAAGAAAAATTTTAGAGTTTTAAAAAAAGACTAAAAGAAGTGTCATAAGGTGACTTGGTTTTCCCCCATCGAAGTGATTTTTCCGAGAGTGGGTGGTTAGTTTTTGTGGTGAAAAAAAGAAAGATAAAAGGAAGGAAAAAGGAATGTTAGTTTGTGTCGGGTAAAAAGAGACTAAAAGGGTGAATAAGTTTTGGGGTTTTAACGGCCTTTTGGGAAAACTGGAAGGTTGGGGATAGTTGGTTTTTTGGGGGAGGTAAAATCAAACGGAAAAGTTGTTTTTGGGGTGGGTGGGGACTTGTTTTGTGGTACAGTTAGATGTATGGTGAGAGGTCTATAGTAAATAGACAAACATTTTTGCGGTCGTGTGGGGGAGATACCGTAGTTAACGGTAATGATTAAGTAGTTGTAGTAATTCTTGGTGCAAATACAAGGGAAACAATTGGTGTGCCGAGCACAGGTTCTATTGGTAGATAGTACGGTCATTGTTGATTAATGACTTTTGTTGAGAGAACAGATATTGTCTCTAAGTTAGGAATTGGTCTGTAGGTAACAGATATATATATATATATATAATATATATATATAATATATATATATATATATATATATATATATATATGCTTAGCATTGAGTTGTTTTGTTTTATCTGTTATAAGAATAACGGAATAGGCATGACTTGGGTGAATAGATATGTATTTCATTGGTTACTATAAGAGACCAATGTTGATTGAATATGTATAGTATGTTATATTATTTTTGCTTGATTTGGTCCTGTAAAATGATTGTCACTATTTGATTTTAGAATAGGATTATTGTGTTTTTAGTCTCTTGCGTACAAACTACTGGTCCGTAAAAGAGACCAGTAGTGTTAGGTAACACTAGATATTTTCTTCTAATTTAAATTGTTGCATGTTTTATTGTTGGGGATAAACAGTTCAAAACTTGGGGGGTATGACATCCTGTTGTTTTATTTTAGTTGACTCATATTTTAACTTAAATTGTCTTGTATGTTGAATATGAATTACCTTGTTTATAAATATGTTAGAAATTAGTTAAGTTAAGTTTAATTTACAAACAGTTATGATTTTGGCTAGAATAAAGACAATACATGGGGGTTTATTTAGGACCCTTCGTTCAGAAAAGAGTTAATAAACTACTGAGAACTAGTAGAGAGACAAATTCTCTTTGTGAATAATAAGCATATCCTGTTGGTGGGATTGCTGTGATAGTCAGCGTTGAGAAATCAATGATATAAGTGCTGCAAAGTTGTGGAAACATATGCCATACGGGGTTACTACACCAGTAAAATGGTTATGGGGAATTTAAATGAGCATTAATTGAAGATATATAGATTGGACGCCATATTGGGGAAGAAAAGATTAATGTGAATAACGTATATAGCAGTGGGGTAAATGAGGGGAAAGTGTTGAACATGGTTTCCATGGGGTCGCAGGTGAACATGGATTTAGAGCCATGATGTACTTTCATAAGAGACACGAGATTGCTGGCTTATAGTGGGTAACGTGCTACGCCAGACAGTCTGAAGACGAAGTAAAACATGAATTGAATCTATGTTTTTATATATTCTAGGTACAATAGTAAAGGGGTGTAAGTGTGAAATGAACATTGTCACTGTGGAGACAAAATGACATGGGGTTTTTGAGGGTCCGTGATATATGGACTGTAATAGAATAACGTTGGTTGCAGGCAGTCACAGACATGAGTTCAGGGGTAGTATATTGTTGCTGTTGATAACGGCATTAAGGGGTCGCTGAAAATTTCGGCAAGATTAAAAGGAGAAGATTAATTATGTGAGATGATGAGGGAAAGAGGTCTGTAATATATAGACATTTGGGGAGTGAATAATATTTTTGATGGTTATTATTTGATGCTGTAGATAGCAGCGTAAACTGTTACCATAATAAGTGGTACTGTAGAAGATATAATTGTTTTTAGACTTTATTACATAAAGTCTCAAATGACATAGGGGGGTAAAGGTGTGTGATTTAGCTGAGTGTGGTTTTTGTGTTCTACTTCTTTGAATCTTCGGTGCGCACCGATTCCTTGTCTTCCTATCATGTGCGAGTGTTCTCAGGTTGATTGAAAGTAGAGAATTAGTAAGTAATGTTGGTGATGACAATAGGGAGTTGGTATCAGAAGAGTACAGCGTTTGAAATTTTAAGCGGATTGCTTATGAAGAGAAGAAGAAGTATTTCAAAAAGGTAACCATATGTGTTATGATGTATTGTATAAAGTTGAGATTTAAATGTTATTGAGGATATGTAAATAATATATGTTATGTTTTTTTTGAAGGGCCAGAAACGAAGAGGAAATAAGTACTTAAGTTAGTTTGGGGCGGCTTAGAGAAATTATGGGAGGTAAGGAGAGAAGATGTAGGATAAAAGGGATTAGGAGTTAAAGACTTTTGAAGGAAAAAAGTCTTTTCAAAACATAGGGAGGTGTAGCAGAATGTATTAGTTTAGGTGTGCAAAGCTACAGCACGCTTGAGCATCATGATAGAATGATAAGAAAGATGCTCAAGTCGTGACGTGGCTTGTTGTTGGGGTGGTCAGAAAACACCAAGGGCAAGAGAAGAGAAGTCGACATCACGATTGAATTGTACTAGAATTTTGTATCGTCCACTATTTTCAAATAAAGCCTGATTTATATTAACCCAGCAGAACTTGTTAGTCCTCTGTGTGCGCATTGTTACAGTATCCATGTTTGTGACATTTCTATTTATAATGTCAGCGCCAATCATCCCCTTCCGAACAGAGAAGAATAATTGTTTCAAACTACTTAGTGTTAAGATGAGGGCACCCCCTAATTCTTAACGGTGTCAATCCTCCTCCTCGCCCCTTTTCCTTTTAGAAAATTGGTGACGACCGGAGTTGTAAACAACAGCTAAGAATAGCTGTGAAACTGTACACCTGGCGTTTGACCGTAGACGAGATGGGGAGATGGCGGAGGGAGCCAATCCAGAAGATGTTTGTCTAAAATATGTCACGGAGAATTACCGCTTTAAAGACACGGGCGACAAGTGGGAAAATTATCTCCCTTGTTCCACAATTCAAGGAATATCAACAACATCCACGCTAGAATGACGTCATGTATGCGCGGAAAATAAGCCTTGCCATTGGAGCGGCAAAAGTACTTCCTATTAACATAATATATGTTAATTAGCGAGCTCAACGTTAACCGCAGAAGTTGTATTGTCGAGGTACAGTAGTCAAAATTGCTTTGACAGATCAAGACGTGCTGGCCAGTTCGGCTGTTGTTGTGTTGTATATATTAATTCATTATGTTTTTTTTATAAGTTGGAAACCATATTAATTCTAAGACTAGTACATCTGAATTTATAATAGAGTTTTCTTTGTGTAGATCTAAAGAAAATCTTCCAAGAATTAAGTGCATTATCTTTGACTTAGAGAGATAGTGAAGGTCAATTCATGCCCTTTATAAGGGATGATATTCTTGTCTTTTAGTTATTCAGTCTTCCTGTGTAGTTAATGATTTGGAAAAGATCTACCTTTGCTACTTTCTAGAATATCACTCGTATTCTTTTATAGAGATATGTTTCTGGATAATCTCGTATAATCTCTTTGTTTTTATATTCAGAAAAGACTATGTTTCTCTGTATGTGTATGTGCATAAAGAATCAATAATGAGCTTATTTAGAAATGTATAAATATGAGTTTGTATTACCTTATAAATATGATGTGAGGTTACCTATACATTTATACGGGAGAAGAGAATAAATGCCATGACGGCATCACCCTTGCTGATGGCCACCAGATATTTTCAGCGGCAGAGTCTGGAGAGCATAGGAATAATCCACCTCCATAAGGCAGGAGTGAGAGAGAGACATATCATGTCAATGTAGGGAGTGAAAGACTGCATCCGATGTTAAGGTGATGGGGCCAGGTGTAAAGGTCTCACCTTTGCGTCATAATCACTTCACTCCCCCTCTCTCTTTCTATCTTTTTCTCTTTCTCTCTTTCGCTCTCTCTTTCTTTCTCTCTTCCTCCTTTTCCCTGTTCTTTTTCACTTGTTTTTGTGGGTGTGGTTACATTGTTTGGCATATATTTTCTTCAGGGAAAGGTGGTTTCTTCATATGGCTGAAAATGTCTTTGTTTGGCCTGAAAATGTGGTATGTTCATAAATGATGAAGAATGACAGCAGAAGGGTCAAAGTCCTCAAGGCAGGAGAAGGCGAATGCCTTTCCAATGCGAGAAGCGTGATTCTCCCTTAATCATCACTGTCCTCTCCATTGTCCGAACAACAACCACAACATGATAAACGCCGCTAGGCCTCTCTTTATACTACTTCAAACTTTCCGCGTGCCAGCACCCGCAGGATTCTGAACCCAGTAATTCCATTTATGACTCCTACATATGAGTGGACATTTATATGTGTTGTTTAAATAATTGACATTTATCCGTGTATTTTAAACAATGGACATTCCCAAGTGAATTTTGGGGATGAACTTTCACCCCTGTGGTTTAGGAATGAATATTCACCTTATGTGCTTTAAAACATGGACATTTACCAGTAGGCGTTAGAGGTGAACAAATCCGAAGTTGTAGTTTTGGCAAGACTTAGGAACTTGGAGAAACCATCTGATGTGATCTAGAAAACCTTTAGCATCTCAATGGAGCTAGGAATATGTTACTTTAATTCCTCCATTAAGACAACATCTGGACTGTTAATTAACTAAGTAGATATTATTGATTCATCTTTTATTGAGATGTTATTGTCCTTATTTTTATTGTGGTTGTGTATTGATATGCCATGACATATGAGCATATCCACACTTCCCTCTTCACCCAGGTTATCCCAATATAATGATATCTGTTGTATTTAAGAATCCTCTCAGTGATTGATTATGGATTAGGACTGCTCACTGTCTCAGAGAGTCAGCTGGTGAAGTTTGAACGCATACAGAACGAAGCTATGTGGGTCATTCTGGGATGCAACAGAGACACCCCAGTAGTGTGTATGCGTTACGTTCTTGGTCTGCCGAATGTTGATCGTAGACTCAAGGTGATGCAGGTGAAGGAATACCTCAGAGTAGCTGCAGACACAGACTACCCACTGCATGAGGCGCTGGACGCAGTTAATGGTTAGCGACTGATAAGAGGGAAATCATGGATGGCTCAGGCGGAGGATACGATCAGACAGTTGTGCTCCTTGGAGAACATTAGGCGTGGAGAGGAGTGGGCCAGAGTGCCAGCGGAGCAGTAAGACTTGTGCAGAGTTATAATCACATTAAGCCGTGAGTGCAGGGAGTGGCCAGCAGGGGCCACGGAAGTGGAAATCCAGCAACTAATTCAGCACAATTCTCACTCGGGTGATGTGATTATCTACACAGATGGTTCGGTGTCAAGAGGGGAGAGAAATGGCTGGGGGTTTATAGAAAAAGCTAATGGTCGGACGTTTGGTGCAGAAGAGCCTGGCATATGATACCACAACATCCAGCTTAAGAATGGAGGTGGAGGCAGTCACTGCGGCTCTCCACTGGATGGAGAATACGACACACACGCACATCGTGATTGTAACTGACTCAGAAAGCATGCTGACGAGGGTGAGGAGAGGCAGGATTCGTGCGGAGTGGCTTGCTTCGCTTCGGAGGTCACGGGTGACAAGCATCGCCTGGATCTTTTCTCCGGGGCATGCCGGTGTTCTGGGAAATGAACAGGCGGACAGATTGGCTGGCTCTGCAGAACTTGGTGGATTATTGATACATGACAAGGCAGACGTGGTTGCGGCCTTGTGGGAGCACGTGTACAACTCGGAGGAGCAAATGGATTACCATGGTCTGACAAGAATGAGACAGCGAGGAGTGACGAGGGGATCTGGCCGTCGCTCAACGCTCAGAATAAAGGCGAGGCGGACATATAATCAGATTGCTACTGGTACTATTGGTGTTGGAACTCTTCGCTGGCTGATGAGGATGGGACGGAGCGCTTATGTGAATGCCCCGAATGCTGGTATGTCGATTCCTAAATCAATCAATCAATCAATCATTTAAGAATTGTTTATTTACTTGTTATTTGGTGTTTGAGTCTTTTCATTGTGTTCTCATTGATAATACTTGTCAATGGGAAACATTAATATAGGGCTGATTGTGAGCTGAATAACCACTCGAACTTTCGGGTTAGAAAGAGTGAGTGAAGTTCGGTAAATTTCGAGTGCTTTATTGGCCTCTGTTAGGAAACATCCCTTTATAATTAATCTATACCCCTAGAAGGTCTTTTTGGGCTTTTTCAAGGTTTGTATACAGTTTGCTATTAGGATCTGAGGATTCATCTCCCTATTTCTTCTTTAACAACCCCACAAGGTTCTATGTTGGTGGGTTGGCGAGCATGAAAACAGGTAACATGATACATACCAAATAATCTTAAACAAATCAAATGTATTGTGGTATGTTGGGAGGAGAATGCAGTACCCACCCTGGCCTGCCCCGTGTTGAAGTCAAGCTAGAAGGATGGGACTAATTTCGTCTGGAGGGGATGGGTCTTTTGAAGCCAAAGTGTCCCATAATGGCTCAGGAAATCTAGGGGTTTCGTGGGAATGTTTCTGATTTCCCTCCAAACTTAGCCTTTCCTGAAAAGGATTTACTTATCTAGCTCGTGGCCCCAACTTGCATCCATTTTTTCCGTATAGGGGAAACGGTTGCAAGAAAATTTATTTGATATTTAGTTCTCCTTTATGAATAACCTGGAACCTGGGTGCTTACAATAGTACAGGACGTTGTTGTCTATTCGTGGTTAACCAGCCACCTGCCGTTCCAGATTCTTCACTAAATATGCTGTGGAGATAAAAGCATGTAGTGCATCTCTGAAACATAATTACAATTCAGCACACCAATTAGTCAATGTTCATGTAACTTCATTGGATCTAGGCCTGTAATAGTTCAGATTGTCACTGTGTCTACCCACAAGGTTTTCCTAATAATGTCTTTGGATTATACCTGATGATGATTTTGGAATTTCCATGGATTTATAATGTTTGTGATATTAAACAGTCTCTACACACAAATATTACTTGAGGTTATTAATTAAATGTTCTCAGTCTATTAAATGTGATATGCCTGTGGCAATTGTTCTCAAGTTTAATTCAATTCAATTTAGTTGGTTGTGAGATGGTTCTGGGTGTGACATGGTGACTTTTAGAATGACACCTAGATAACACTGAGCACTAGATTCTCTGGGAGTTATTAGGTTGGCAGCTCCTCTATGAATTGTTTTCCAATAACAGATTCGGAGTAACTGTCCACTTGACGCAGTGCAAGAATCCCTAATTTGTTCTCCAGCTGATCATTGGCATTGTTGCTGGTTAAGTCCATTACCCACTCAACAGTCTGTCTATCCATCGAACATGATCTTATCAACTTGTTCTTCAATAATCTGCTATAATCTGCAGTAATCTGAAGTAATCTGCGCTAGATCTGCAATGATCTGCGATAGATCTGTGATAAATCTGCGATAATCTGCGAACACCGTCTTCCTCACCTGACGCATATATCAGCTACGTATCCGTTTTACCGAGGCATTCTGACACAGAATCAGACGAGGGACACACAAGTTTAAGATACTCCATACGAAAAACACAACCGGCTTCCATGAATATCTAACTGTTTGTAGCGTTCTAAGGCTCTTTCCTACCAAGCAGTCCTTGCAAAGACGCTTCCAAGGATAGGTCAACCAATAGATGTATAGGATTTGAACACCTGACCTGTCCACCATCGAGTGATACTACTATTTTTAGATATGATACAACATTCCTGACATTCCGATGCTCTCTGGCGCAGGCACTTTTAGAACAATGTGTTTTTGGGACTGCGGAGTGCAACTTGATATGCACTGAGGTGCGCAAAATGCGACACGTATATTATTTATATTTTGTGTTAAAAATCAAAACACAGGAAGAAAAGTTTTTAATGAAGATCATTACTATTATTCTGTGGTTAAAGTCAAGCGCTGTAAAAATAAATTCATAAATCTTAAAACAGAAGCAATTAAGACACGTGCTATTTATTTTAACTTTTAAAACGATAATGAAAACAATACACACGAACATATACGAAGACCTTACATTATCCTGTTTCTTTCTTGCAAATGTATCTATTACTGCATATTTCACATCAGCGACCAACGTTGTGAGCGTTGGAGGGTTAGAGAGCAAATCTGATCTAGCCAATATATCTACACCTGTTGTTTCCACGACAAAAGGATCGTTACGGAACTGCGCAAGTTATTGGTAAGGTCAAAGAAAAAATGTGGTACAATGGGAATATATTAGGCTAATGGCACATATATCAATGGCGATCATGATTTTCAGTATGTTGTCGATTGTCAGTTTCTCGACACTTATATTTGCCTCACTCACAATGCTCATATGTGCATGTCTTTGAGTGAAAATAACTCGTGTACGATGTGAGCTTAATTTTGATGATGTCTGAGTGAGTGTCTGTTACTAATTGATTTTACATAACTGAGGCTTGCTAAATCCACATGTCACAATAATGTGTATGTAGCAGCTCTAGTGGTTGAGAAACAGAGACATTTGTGCATTTAATTAATATTATTACAGTATTTTCTGTATAAGGCTCTGGGGGAAAAAAAAACTATATTGGAAAAAATTAAAAAATTAAAAAATTAAACTGCTTGTATACTTACAATTTCAGTTTTCGAAGAATCTTCCAACAATTCCCTTTGTTGTAGATTTTAACCGACTGCAAGCATGTTAGAATGCTAGTTATTTTCTTATACTTCTAGCACAGAATGACATCATCTTCAAGAAGCTTTCTTTCACCTGAATTAATTTGTTACATTTGTGGAGAGTACACTTTGAAAGAAGACCATAGGAAGCATGTTAATGTTTTTGCGAAAAAGGTATACTTTGCGTACTTTAAGCAAAACTAGGTGACCAGGTTAAGTCTTATATTGTTTGCAAAACATGTGTTGAACACCTGCGACAGTGGACTTGTGGAAAAGAAAATGTTTAAGATTTGGAAAGCCTATTGTTTGGAGAGAGCCCCAAAACCACTATGATGACTGTTAATTGTGTGTTGTCAATATTAATGGAATTAATGGGGGAAAAATCACACAAAAATGGAAATATCCGGATTTACATTCTGCTAGACGATTTGTTCCACACATAGGTGCCATACTAATTCCAAATTTCAATCAGATTTCGGATTCCCTGCTAGAAGATCAGACAGCAGTGGCATTTGTGAAGAAAAGTGACAATGACAATGATGTCGAAGATGGTTTTCCAGCTTGCTCAACGCTTCGACCCGCGTGAACTGAATGATATAATCCAAAATTTTGGTGTCTTAAATTGTATAGCTATTCTTGTGTAATTTTGTATTGCTAATTCCAAAAATGTAATCAGATTGTTTTCTATCAACTCTAGATTTTTAAATAACTAAGAATGGCCTACCTACAAGGGGCAATTGTTATGTACAAGGCTAGAGTTAGGTGCCATCAGTGGCATTTGGACTGTAATCTGCATTGATATTATTTGTAATTACTGCCTTTATATAATGATTGATTGATTGATTTAGGAACCGACATCACAGCATTCGGGGTATTCCCATAAGCGCTTCGTCCCCATCCTGAGCAGCCAGCGAAGAGTTCCAACACCAATAGTTCTAGTAGCAATCTGATTATATGTCCGTCTCGCCTTTCCTCTGAGCGCCGAGCGTCGGCCAGATCCCTTCGTCACTTGTCTTCATATGAAAAACACCACAAATGTATCAACACTTTATCACTAGCATTTATTTATTTGCAGTCACACAAAAAGTTTCTTTTCGAGGACTTCCTGAAATGTGATATACCTCTACAATCATGCTTAAGGGACCAACAGTAATCTGCCAACATGTGGACATCCCAAAGTCCACACAACTACATTATTTAATTCTTGGTACTGCATTATTAATTCTTGGTACAATGAAGACTCCAGCAAATCACAGTTTTCATCGTTTGTATACAGACAGTTAGACATACATACAGGCATATATACAGACATATAGATGGACAGACAGACAGACAGACAGACAGACAGACAGACAGACAGACAGACAGACATAAATGTGGATAGAAATAACAGACAGACAGACAGATAGACAGACAGACAGGCAGGTAGGCAGGCAGACTGGTAGAACGAACGAACGAACAAACTTTATTTTTAAAGGGTTAAGAATTGGGCACGCAGGCCCGTCTAACATTCTGCCCTTCTATCACTCTCTTTCATACATTATTTAATTCACACATCATTCAAGGCTAACAAAGAACAGCAACAATATAAGAGATAGATAGATAGATAGATAGATAGATAGATAGATAGATAGATAGATAGATAGATAGATAGATAGATTGATAGCTTATGGATTCAGAAACAGAATGGAGAAGAAGAAAGCAAACAATATTAATCTGTTAAGACATGCCAGGCTATTGCCGGTTATATCGCGATTGAGCCACGCCCTCTGCTCCAAGTTTCCTATTCCCAATGTTTGTCAAGTAAATGACAAGCCGCCTACAAAAGTGTGACCTGTCAATATTTAGATGGTTTCCAACGGCTTCGGAACGGAAAGTGAACATAAAAACACTGCACTGGCGTGTTCTTAAACAATGAACGCTTTGCTGTCTCGTATAATCTTTTGTTCTTTTTAGGCTACATATATTGACCTAGAGAAATACAAGAGTGTGGATAT
Organism: Cepaea nemoralis; assembly: GCA_014155875.1. Classification (NCBI taxonomy): domain Eukaryota; kingdom Metazoa; phylum Mollusca; class Gastropoda; order Stylommatophora; family Helicidae; genus Cepaea; species Cepaea nemoralis. Next base: position 147,324 of record JACEFZ010006577.1, on the reverse strand, counting down.
CTGAGACTCGAGAATGTATGTGTGGGGAGAGGCTGTTCTCTGGTATGTCTGTGTTTACACATGTAATTGCACTGGCTACAATAAACGGATTGTAATCTTATTGAGTTAGGTACACATGGGCGGTCAGTTCAACATATACAGCTTGTCTTCAACAGACCCGTTACCTAGACACCAGAGCACGTCTAGTATGTTCTCGGTGAGTGCAAGGGAGAGTCCAGTTGGAGGTCTGTAGTACCGGCATGCCACTGCGTGCTTATATTGTTTCATAGTCTCAAGAGACTTCTACATTGCTATATCACATCTCAGCCTACCTTTTCAACAATGCCCATTGTTTTTTATTATGAAGTCAAGGTATTCACATTTTGTAACTTTGTGACATTTTCAATTCATTCTTCCTGGACTTGTTTTGTTTAATATGTTGTTGTGTCTATGGAACTCTTTGTTTAAAGTTCCGAAATGATTGTGATCTTCACTGTGTCTTTTGACAGACATGAATTACTCTTCTAAGTCCGTGGTACTATTTGTTAGGAGGACGTGTCATCTGGATATTTGAGTTATGGAAATGGATTTCCTCCAGTAATCAATGGATGTTCCTGGTCTCCTCATGTTTGACATATCTCATGACATTTTCTGCAGAAATAATGAAATTTAAGGGGAGGAAAATGCAACTTTGTCTTAATATTCACTTTGCACCTCAATCCAGTTTGATATTTCACCGGATATTCTGACAGATGCTTATTGTTTATGATATAACTAGCTGACCCGGCCCGGCGTCGCCCAGCACCTGGCGGGGAGCGTCTCATTTAATTCATATTCGGCCCCAGCCCTCGTTCCCGTTCCCAAAAAAGACGACCCACCCCTGCTTCGCCCAGCCCCTGGCGGGGAGCGTCTAATTTAATTCATATTCGGCCCTGCTCCCGTTCTCGTCCTAAAAAAGACGACCCGGCCCGGCTTCGTGGGTAGCGTCTCATTTAATTCATATTAGTAGTCATATAAGCTCCCGTTCCCTTTCCCAATAACTAAATAGGGCAATCTGAAACTCAATCAATCAATCACGTGCCATGCCGGAAAGCGTGGGCGGTCATGACTCACCATTTCACTCGACCACCAGAGTCGTGGATCAGCTCAGTGTTCCTGTCTCGTCCATGCCATGTGGCCAAGCCATCCAGATATTTTCCTCTCGGTCTTCCTCTTGGTCTGATCCCTTCGATCTTGCCAGCTGTCACTAAGTGCGCCAGCCGATTTCTTCTCATAACATTCCAACAATTTTTGACTGTCTACGTCTAATTTCTCTGAAACTACTGAACGTAAACTTACCAAGATATCACGAAAACCCAATAAATGCTGGGATGACTGTATAGATGTCGAAGAGAAATAAAAAGATGAGTCAGAAAATTTTCACGTATTTAAAATAGGTGTATTATTTTTATGAAAACTTTAAAAATGCCTTAAAGATGTTATCATTATATATTATAACGTATATACCTATAAATAACTGTAGACAAACATTTTATAAAGCTTTGATAACAATGCAACAATTATATTGTGACAGCCTGATACGACACAGGATAGTGATGTTACCAATACCAGCATCCCCTGCAGTGCCCCTGGGTATGATGGGAAGTCGCTCTGGAACACGCTGATAAATAGAGGTGCATGTCTGTTTCCCGCTCTCTTCAACTAGAACAACCGTGGCCGAAGGAGCGATTAGGTAGATCGCTGTAGATATGTAGATACCATCAAATAGGGAGGCTTTAACCAGCCCTCCTCAGTCACTGGACTCTAGGTAGTGACCCCTGGCCATGGTTGTTGTTTGTAGAACAAACTTGAGCCCCAGCTCTGGTTAATGTTGTTTAGGCCACTCACATCCCCATTCGTATACCTGTTTATGCCACTATATCTCTGCTGTTAGGGTTATAGTTTTGTTATTCGTTATGTTATGGCTCTTCGCTGTATCTGGTCCCAGTCGACTTATGTGATGCGGGTGTCTTGTGTGGGTATTGAGGGTTCGCTTCGACTCAACTGAACATGATTGAGGTCTCACTATCATTTAGAGACCGCCCCTGTAGTCAGTACTAGGCAGCAGTTATCTCTAACTGTGGGATTTCAGATTCTCATTTCTGTATGTACCAACTGTCCATGAGCCCTGAGATGATAACAATAGAGAGTCCATACCTGCTGTTACCGTTGTTGTTGTTTACATTGAGGCCCCTTTGTTGTCATGTCCTTGCTGGTTTGTGGGGATGGGTATTCGGTCATATCCATAGCGATGTTAGGCAGCAGTGATATCTACTGTGGGAACATAGGTTCCCATTTCTGTATATGTCAGTTGTGTGACATGTCAGGATGCCTGTTTGTCACTGAACATGTAGTTCTGTCAATAAAAGTCTATATAATTTTGTTGTTCTTAATTTGTTTTGTTTAGTCTGTAGTTTGTTGTGTAAACTCATTGATCCTGTTACAGTCCAACAGTGTAATCTTTTGTCTGGGGTATACAACAGTATATCCCCCGCCCAAAAAACTCCTGGAATCTTATGACTAATTCTATCCCTTTTCTTGTTAACTGAGGAGAATATATACAGTGCTCTTTCTCTACTTCTTCTTATTGTCATTTTCTTCTCTGGCCCAGTAAAAGTCAGTGTTGCGCTTCTTTGTCTTTGAGCACCTAAGTATAGGAAATTACATCTTCCTGTCCTTGATATTCTTCCTCCTGTGACAAGTGGCGAGCCTCGGCCTAGGTTGTTTGGCGGCCTCTAGATTATCTTGTTGGTGTCTGTTCCAGTCTTCAATGATTCTTTTAGGTGGTAGTTCCATGTTTTTTTATCCACTGCCTTCTTGGCGGTGTGAGAGGTCCCTGGCCAAAGACATTAACTGGGTTCAGGTTTTGTTCCCAAGTCTCCAAGAAGCACAACATTGAGAGAAGAGCCTCCAGACCTACACCACATCTCAAGTCGTCGAAATTAAAGGTGATCTTATTCCTTCAGGGAACCGAAGTTTCCCACCCAGCCGGCGCTCAGTCTGAGTCCGCTGGTATAAATTAAGAGTGCGAAAACTCCAACGAAGGTCACCAAACTTATACTATAAAGTTGTTTGGAATATGCATATATATTCCTACTGAAACCATCAAGCTTTGCTCAAAGTTACAGATATAGTCGACGACTTCATGAATGAACAGCAGGAAAGCAGAACGCTCCTATAATCAATAGAGGCTGGGGCTGTGCTTGCCTAAGAGATAAATGCTGTTGATTCTTTCGGGAGAACAGTTGTGGACTGTTCATGCGACTAATTTCAGTGGCGCCAACATCTGGGGCCATCCATAGAAGTACCTTTCCCTTGTTTGTCTGGAAGAGGGGACATCAGAAATCTATCCCACCAGTGTGTCCCACCAGCAGCATAGCGCTGGTCATCCATATTCAATCCCCAATGGTGGCATCATCATCTGAGATCATCGAGGGGGATGTTTCCCTTATTGTACATCAGTTCACCATGTTCGTTTGAAGTGACAGATGACAATGTTACTGTAACAAGCTACGTGGAGGGTTCCAAATTCTCCTGTCACAATGTTTCAATTATATTTTATAATCCTGGCTTTGATAGGTCTTTTCCTGCCAACCCTCCTCCGTTCCCCGGACTCACTGTCACTCTCTCTTTCGACCTCGGGGCCTATTCCCTGAGATGTCTTTCTGGCTGACGCATAGATAACATGGCGATCGACAGAATAAACTAAACCATAAGTTTAATAACTTCATAAAGGACAGCACAGGATAACATCAAGGCAGTTAAAACAGATAGTTTACTACAGACAAAACAAGGATAAAGTTCAGTTAAGGCACAGAGCCTTATGGCTTTCCATCTTCGACCAAGCTGTAGTCAAGGTCCGTTCTGTCCACATACAGCTCACCGAATAATAAGTCCTCCGTGCTTTCCTTCCCGGTACGTTGGGCTAACAACAGGCCTCCGTGGAACCAGAATAATGTTCGTGGGAAAATGTCCTGTGATCCCTGGTCACAATGCTAAGTAAAAGTTCCTACAATGGGAAATATTTCATGAGCGGGAATTGGGTAGGTATCCTTCACTGTCTCAGACAAGGATGGGTGGGTCTGATATTTAGGCGGGGTCCAGTCCAGAATACAAACTGACTCGATCCTAGCGTATCGAGATGACTGGCGAGGTGTTAGAAAAGGCTGATGGTCATTCTTTCGGGCCAGCGTTGGCTCTATCTTGTAGAGATCATACCCTTGACCTGGTATGGCCCAAAACTTGACAAGGACTCGGCTAAAACATAACTTTCCGTGTAGCAGCCCTGTCGAGACTTTCAGCTGTTTTTACTTCCAAAAGAAGGACCCTGGAAAGGACAAACATTTGTGAGAGTCTCCAGCCTAAACTTCTGGTACAGCCGACATGGAGACTCCTAATGGTCTCAGCACATCAGTTGCCATAAACAAAATATATAATATTAATTGATATATAACTCTTTACTAGACCTGCGTGAATTCGCCTGACCTGACAAGAGGTCCTGGATTGGCGGCGTCTTTCCTAGACCAGGTCTTCAGCTTGACGAAGTCTTGTCGTTTGACCCTAGGTACCTTACCCATTTTCCTCATACCAGATTCACTCTCCACTCTCATACCATGCCTTTATTATTATTGGGCACATTCGTTTCCCGGCTTCTCTCTCACTGGCAAACCCTCTCTTTCACACGACAAAGCTCTTGTTGTGTTTTGTGAGTAATTATGTGGGTTTCCGCTCTTAACTAATATTATAGTAATGGGTTTGTATGGAAAGAAGTGTCGTTCCCCATTCCTATCAAGAATAGGAAAGAAGATACTACCCCGTCCGGCCGCTGCTCTCGTCTGAGCTGTCGCCGCAATGTACCGGCAGTGCCTCACATAACACGTAGATTCAGATGAGTTCAGGTTCTCTCAGTGAGATAGAGAAGTCTATTTATATCCCCGACATCATCCTATCGACCAGTAACCAGTCAGTCCACCTGGCCACCCCATCGGCTGAAAGACGCAAGAGATAGCACAGTGGATCCCCTCTTCCGTTTTAAGAAGACAGAACATAAATGGTGGGAACCCGTCCCCACGGAGCACTCCCCTCCTTCCGGCATTCCGTGGATATGTAGTGTTTATAGTCAAATGAAAGATGACAGTATGCAGAATTCAGGCCGTAGGAAGAAAGATAGCCCTCGCCCATCTGCTGCCAAGAACAAGCGAAATCATCTGGGAAGCTATATTGCTCAGATTCGTTCCCAGGCAATGCCAAGAAGAAGACGCTTAGCTAGATTGGCCAACGGTCAACCCACTCCCAATATGGCAAGACTGCCGTTTCGCCAATTCGTCTCACTAGTCGAGACAACCAGTTAGCTTTATAGACCAAGGTCTAGCAGTATTAAATAAACCCCATTGTTACCTTTCAATCAACCAGTAGCATGCTGCGCTTCATCTGTCCCACTCTTTGAAGTGTCAAATAGACATGAGGCAGTCTACATATCGTAGTTGATTAAACCGACATCGATGGCCCACGAATTTACATTAGTGCGTATTTGGTGCAAGGTGCCCTATCGGGTTTTCCCCCAAGACAAGACATATATCTAATCGTTCTATTAAAAGATCGTGTTGTTAAAGTAACCCAGAGAACTATCTTCCATGGTGATTGAGCGAATAAGAGAACTGAGGGTTCCCGAAAGCTTTTTCCCCCTGTTTACCCAAACCCAAAGAAGGCATGAGGACATGGGCCACTGGCGTTTTGTCACATAGGCCGCATCTTAAGAAAGTCGAACCCTACGAACTTTCTACTGCCAGAGGTTCTGTTCGAATGGCCCCACCCTCACATTCAATCATAGGATGCCGTGATAGAAAATCCGCTCCCACATTCTCCCTTCCGGGGATGTATTCGACCGTGATCTGATACGGTTGTAGGAGCAATGACCATCTCATTAACCTCGCGTTCAGTTTCTTAGAAGTTGCCAAAACCGTCAGAGGTTGATGGTCGGACTGCACTTTGAACGGTACTCCATACAGATAAGGTTGAAATTTCTGTACCGCCCACACTAGAGCCAGACATTCCCGTTCGACGGTGGAGTAATTCCGTTCCGCGGGTAACAGTTTTCTACTTGCATACGCCACCGGACATAGCACCGAAGGATCATCTCGCCCTTCCTGCAACAGAGTTGCCCCAATCCCTATGGTACTCGCGTCGGTTCTTAGAACAAACGTTTTCTCCAAATTTGGGAGTTGCAGGACGGGCCTATCCACCAAAGCCTGTTTCAGCTTCCCATAAGCTTCTTCACAGCTCGGGGTCCAGACTATAGGATCTGGCGATCCTTTCTTCAGGGTTTCGGTTAACGGCGCCCCAATTTCGTTGAACTTCGGAATAAATTTCTGGTAAAACCCACACAGAGACAAGAAAGACCTAACATCCTTTTTGGATTTAGGACGGGGTGCGAGTCTGACCTTCTCAATATTCTTTTCTTCCGGTACCAGTCCCCCTGGGGTAATGGTATTTCCCAGAAATTCCAGGGATTGATAGCCAATCATGCATTTGGCTGGACGGGCGGTTAACCCTTCCTCTTTTAACCGTGTGAAGGTCTGTCCAAGGACTTCAGGTGATCCTTCAGATTGGCAGACGCGATGAGAATATCATCCATAAACGAGACCACAGAGGGATCCTTTAAAGGCTCTAATAACATTCTCATCATGCGGGGGAACACACTGGGTGCATTGCTCAGCCCAAATGGCATCACCTTGAATTCGTAATGCCCGCTCGGAGTACTGAAGGCGAGCAAGGGGCGAACCTCGGGCTTCACAGGGATCTGACAATATCCCCGGCTTAGATCAATTTTCGAAAAGTACTTTGCCTTATTTAGTCTGGCAAACAGTTGATTTGTGTTCGGTAACGGTTCAACTTGGAATGTCATACAACTGTTTAAATGCCTGTCATCAATACATAGGCGGTGCTCCCCACTGGGCTTCCTCAACAAGACAACCCCGGCATTATAAGGAGAAGTCGAAGGAGTGATGATGGCATCGTCCAGAAGTATCTGGATTTCGGCTTCCAAGGCCTTCTCTTTCGAAAAGGGCACTGGATATATTTTTTGGCGAACGGGGTCTTGGGTAGTCAAAGTCATATCAAACTCGACCAACCCTGTCCGCCCTGGCCGATCGGTAAGAATCTGCTGATGGGACTCCAACAAACGGATGACCAGGTCTGTTTCTTCAGCCGACAGATCAGGATTTATATGTACATCCCTATAGGTTTCCCCAGGGTGTAAAGGATACTCCCTATCCGCGTCTTCGCCCGATTCAGTTTCCATCGCGACCGCCATAGTCATGAGTGGGAGAGAAGTACCATCAGATCGTTCTTCATACTTTTTGAGGAGGTTAATTTGGAAGATTTTGGATTTCCCCCTGATCCGGATGCATAGCTGGTGCGGGACACAACCCTTTCCACCGGGAAAGGCCCCTGCCAACCAATCTCGAGTTTATTGGAACCTACTGGAAGCAACAACAGAACCCGATCCCCCACTTTAAGAGACCTATCTTTCGTCCTTCTATTGTAGTAGGCCGCGTGTCTCTTTCTGGCCGCCCTCAGATTCTGGCCCAACCCGTCTGTAGTTTCTTCTTTAACTCTTCGACGTATTTATATGAGGATACAACTTCTTCGGAAGTCTCCTCCTCTGTCCAACATCTCAATAGGGCTTCTAAGGGACCCTTGATTGGCCTCCCGAATAATAAAGTGGCTGGTGGCAACTCGGTCGACCCATGGGGAACCTCCCGATAAGCGAACAAGGCGGCTGGGATATACTCATCCCATCTGTCTTGTTTCTCTTGAGCTTCCGAAGCATGGTCATCAAGGTACCATTAAACCTCTCTACTTGCCCATTCGACTGAGGGTGGTATGGGCTTGTGTGAATGTGGTTAGTCTGGAAGATACGAAAGACTTCCTCCATCAGCTTACCACAGATCTGAGACCCATTGTCCGTTAGGATCTGGTTCGGAAATCCCAACCGCGTAAAGGTCTCCATCAGTGCATCAGCCACTCGCTTAGAGTCGATTGTGGCCAAAGGTATCGCCTCACCCCACATGGAACAGCAATCCACCATCGTAAGAATGTACATATTCCTCTTCCTAGTCCGAGGAAGAGGACCAACAAGATCGATGGCAACTCTCTCGAAAGGAGAGTTCATAATGGGCATGTCGCCCAAGATTACCGGAGCCGTCCAGTGTTTTGGTGCCACCCGCTGGCACTCTGGGCACGCCTTGACGTACCGACGCACGTCTCCAGTTATCCCTGGCCAGTAGTAATGGCAGGAAATGCGCTGGAGTGTTGCCCCGACACCCATATGTCCACTGAATGAAATGGTGTGTCCCATATGAAGAAGCTGTTCCCGATAGGCCTTAGGAACTACCAGCTGTCCATGCTGGCGTTCCTCCACTCCGGCTCTCCGGTACAGTAACCGATTCTTCATATAATACTGACCCCGTCTTGGTGGGTCAGAACTTTTTGGCAACTGGCTGAAGCAAGGTTGCAAAGTATCATCCTGGCTTTGCGCAGCTCGTAACTCCCCAGGCAAGGGATTCACGATCAAGGCCGGCGTCTGCTCTTCTCTTGATTGAGATCTGGTTTGTATTGCCCTTACGTACATGGGTTCTGTTGGAATCCCTAAAAAGACGCAGCGACAACACAAGATCATGGGGAAGATCGGATCGAGCAGAACGGACTGCCTGGATAGTGCCGGTAACATATTTCGATTTGATGTCTACCTTCGCAATCGGAAGAGACATCGCTACCGCACTCTTGGTCGCCGTTTGAATCTCAATAGACTCCCCGGTTACCTGCTCTGGGCTCACTAAGTGTGAGGAAATTACGGCCTCGAACTGCAGACCGCTGTCATAGAGACACTCGACTGGTTGTCCGTTCACAAGTATCGTCTCTACTACTGGTGGTTTCTCTGAACCTTTGTTCTTAAGACCCCTCCCTTCTACCTCCCTGTTAGACCCTTCACCGGTTTCTACAAGACAGGCAGCATAGTGAGAGTCTTTCTGTTTGCGCCTGAAATCGGCCGTATTGTGTGTGGGAGATTTGCAGTAGGCGCACCACTTTTCACTCCACTTTCTTTTAGGAGATCCAGGTGGACTCTTACCAGAGGGTTTCTTAATTGGAACTTTATCGAAAGGATCCTCCTTCTTGGTGTGGGCTGTTTTAGGGTTCTTCTTCTTTCCAGACCATGTGTCTGGTGATCGGGGATTGGGTTGTGACAGTTCCCCATTATCCCCATGAGCTAGCACATACCTTTCCGCCAATGTGTTGACTACGTCTAACCTTTCTGCCCCATTTTCAAGCAAGAAGGTTTGCAATGGCTTAGGCATCATCCTCTTCATTTGGTCCACGACCACTAATTCTTCTAAACTTTCATAGTCGTTGGCAAATCCAGCTAATGACATCCACTTCAAAAGGTAAGACTTAAGTCTAACACTGTATGCTGTGAACATCTCCCCTGGCTCTCTCTTCGACTTTCTGAACTGCTGTCGGTATGTATGGGCTGTCATCTGGTACCTTTTCAATAATGCTTTTTCAGGGCCTCATAGTCATTCTCCATACCAGGTGGCAACCTTGAGTAGACCTCGTACGCTGTCCCCATCAGGCACTGTGAGAGTGTCAAGTTCCATTTCCCACGTTCCAATCCCATAGCCAAAGCCATCGACTGAAATCTGTGAAGATACTGGTCGATCTTATCTTTGTGTTCATCGAACGGGAGCAATGGGAACTTCATTGCCTGGTATGGACCGCCACTAGAAGTTGTTGAGTCAGGGGGAACTGCGCCTCCCACTGCACCCTCGCTTTCCTTGGCAGTTTGAGCTTTCAGCTCCAACTCCCTCATACAGAACTCATGGTCTCTGACTGCCTGCTCTGCTTCCATCTTCCTAGCTTCAGCCTAATTATTTTTTGCTTCGCGCACAGATTGTCTGAAGTCTCTTTCCACTTCTTGCACATATTTCTGTAACTCCGCCCCATCATAGCCCATCTCACGCCCCGTAGCCTGTACTTCAGCAACATTAAATTTAGCTGATGCCATCTTAAACTCAGAGAGTAAGTGAATAGGTAATTGTATATTAAATTTCTATCTCAAGTACACAACTAGTTATATTACACGACCACAACACGTCGTATGTCGGTCAGTCTGTGTCAGGAAGGGTATAGACAATAGCCAGGCACGGTAGGCAGAACCTATTGATAGTAGACAAGAATATCTGTCCCCTATCACTATATCAGCCAGAACTCCACCAGGATTTCAAATATCCCGCGACGTGCCCCCAGAAATTGTAACAAGCTACGTGGAGGGTTCCAAATTCTCCTGTCACAATGTTTCAATTATATTTTATAACCCTGGCTTTGATAGGTCTTTTCCTGCCAACCCTCCTCCGTTCCCCGGACTCACTGTCACTCTCTCTTTCGACCTCGGGGCCTATTCCCTGAGATGTCTTTCTGGCTGACGCATAGATAACATGGCGATCGACATAATAAACTAAACCATAAGTTTAATAACTTCATAAAGGACAGCACAGGATAACATCAAGGCAGTTAAAACAGATAGTTTACAACAGACAAAACACGGATAAAGTTCAGTTAAGGCACAGAGCCTTATGGCTTTCCATCTTCGACCAAGCTGTAGTCAAGGTCCGTTCTGTCCACATACAGCTCACCGAATAATAAGACCTCCGTGCTTTCCTTCCCGGTACGTTGGGCTAACAACAGGCCTCCGTGGAACCAGAATAATGTTCGTGGGAAAATGTCCTGTGATCCCTGGTCACAATGCTAAGTAAAAGTTCCTACAATGGGAAATATTTCATGAGCGGGAATTGGGTAGGTATCCTTCACTGTCTCAGACAAGGATGGGTGGGTCTGATATTTAGTCGGGGTCCAGTCCAGAATACAAACTGACTCGATCCTAGCGTATCGAGATGACTGGCGAGGTGTTAGAAAAGGCTGATGGTCATTCTTTCGGGCCATCGTTGGCTCTATCTTGTAGAGATCATACCCTTGGCCTGGTATGGCCCAAAACTTGATAAGGACTCGGTTAAAACATAACTTTCCGGGTAGTAGCCCTGTCGAGACTTTCAGCTGTTTTTACTTCCAAAAGAAGGACCCTGGAAAGGACAAACATTTGTGAGAGTCTCCAGCCTAAACTTCTGGTACAGCCGACATGGAGACTCCTAATGGTCTCAGCACATCAGTTGCCATAAACACAATATATAATATTAATTGATATATAACTCTTTACTAGACTTGCGTGAATTAGCCTGACCTGACAAGAGGTCCTGGATTGGCGGCGTCTTTCCTAGACCAGGTCTTCAGCTTGACGAAGTCTTGTCGTTTGACCCTAGGTACCTTACCCATTTTCCTCATACCAGATTCACTCTCCACTCTCATACCATGCCTTTATTATTATTGGGCACATTCGATTCCCGGCTTCTCTCTCACTGGCAAACCCTCTCTTTCACACGACAAAGCTCTTGTTGTGTTTTGTGAGTAATTATGTGGGTTTCCGCTCTTAACTAATATTATAGTGATGGGTTTGTATGGAAAGAAGTGTCGTTCCCCATTCCTATCAAGAATAAGAAAGAAGATACTACCCCGTCTGGCCGCTGCTCTCGTCTGAGCTGTCGCCGCAATGCACCGGCAGTGCCTCACATAACACGTACCTTCAGATGAGTTCAGGTTATCTCAGTGAGATAGAGAAGTCTATGTATATCCCCGACATCATCCTATCGACCAGTAACCAGTCAGTCCACCTGGCCACCCCATCGGCTGAAAGACGAAAGAGATAGCACAGTGGATCCCCTCTTCCGTTTTAAGAAGACAGAACATAAATGGTGGGAATCCGTTCCCACGGAGCACTCCCCTCCTTCCGGCATTCCGTGGATATGTAATGTTTATAGTCAAATGAAAGATGACAGTATGCAGAGTTCAGGCCGTATGAAGAAAGATAGCCCCCGCCCATCTGCTGCCAAGAACAAGCGAAATCATCTGGAAGCTATATTGCTCAGTATTCGTTCCCAGGCAATGCCAAGAAGAAGACGCTTAGCTAGATTGGCCAACGGTCAACCCACTCCCAATATGGCAAGACTGCCGTTTCGCCAATTCGTCTCACTAGTCGAGACAACCAGTTAGCTTTATAGACCAAGGTCTAGCAGTATTAAATAAACCACATTGTTACCTTTCAATCAACCAGTAGCATGCTGCGCTTCATCTGTCCCACTCTTTGAAGTGTCAAATAGACATGAGGCAGTCTACATATGGTAGTTGATTAAACCGACATTGATGGCCCACGAATTTACATTAGTGCGTATTTGGTGCAAGGTGCCCTATCGGGTTTTCCCCCAAGACAAGACATATATCTAATCGTTCTATTAAAAGATCGTGTTGTTAAAGTAACCCAGAGAACTATCTTCCATGGTGATTGAGCGAATAAGAGAACTGAGGGTTCCCGAAAGCTGTTTCTCCCTGTTTATCCAAACCCAAAGAAGGCATGAGGACATGGGCCACTGGCGTTTTGTCACAGTTACCTGTGGTGATAAGAAAATCATTTCCTTATAGCCGGAAGCAAAGGAGTTAATAATACCAGCGTGTTCGTCGAGGTTCATGATATCAGTAAGTGGACATATTAAGTGTTGAGCGGCGAACGAACAGTGATGTCCTATATTTCCCCTGTGCATAGAAAATTCAAAAGAGACATATAATAGACATTAAGTGGGAAGAAACGATATCCAGTGAGCATCATCAGACAGAAACATTCGTTATATATTTCTGCGACACACTTTATGGACAAATAATTAATTACTAGTTAAGTAATTGTTTTGTGTCATTCAATAGTTCATTCGAATTAGGAATCCTCCTCACAGATGCCTTCGAGTATGTTTTGTTTTGCTTCGTCTTTCTCCCATGTACAGGTATTTTTCCACCCGGCTTCATTTGGGTACCACGGTGACAACTGAGAAATTACTGACTCATCCCATGGAACTGGTGGATGTTGCTGGCAGAAGCGGGGCTACCAAAATCAGACTGGGAAAACAAAAACTGGGTTTGCCTGCATAGTCATGGTAATTATATTTGTTTGTCAGTGGCAAGGATATCTGCATCTTGGTTTGCAGGTGATCTAGTGGATAGCATGCATGTGATTTCGGCTCGTTTTTTTGTTTTTGTTACAAGTAGGGACTGTAAATTTAAGGGGATGCATGTGTGAAATTTTCATTTTTGGTGCCCCTATATATTGCATCCATGGAGCTAAGTCTGATGTTGATGTAAGGGTTACTGGTTTATTTTGTATGCAGACTGCATATTCCTCATGGCCACTCATAAGATATGGTATTTTCTTTTGTCAGGGACTGATTTTTGTAATTGTCACTAATATGTGTTTTTAAGGCAGGTTAAGAAAATATAACTAGTAACAGATTTACACTGCGAGGGTTAAGTCCCATGATGAAACCCCCTTGACTGATTGTTTACTTAAATAGTTCTAGTGTCTTGTCTAAACCCTAAGGGTGTAGAGTATTCGACGGAGACCGTCGAAAAATGGGGGGTGAGGTATGTGACAGCCTGATACGACACAGGATAGTGATGTTACCAATACCAGCATCCGTCTGCAGTGCCCCTGGGTATGATGGGAAGTAGCTCTGGAACACGCTGATAAATAGAGGTGCATGTCTGTTTCCCACTCTCTTCAACTAGAACAACCGTGGCCGAAGGAGCGATTAGGTAGATCGCTGTAGATATGTAGATACCATCAAATAGGGAGGCTTTAACCAGCCCTCCCCAGTCACTGGACTCTAGGTAGTGACCCCTGGCCATGGTTGTTGTTTGTAGAACAAACTTGAGCCCCAGCTCTGGTTAATGTTGTTTAGGCCACTCACATCCCCATTCGTATACCTGTTTATGCCACTATATCTCTGCTGTTAGGGTTATAGTTTTGTTATTCGTTATGTTATGGCTCTTCGCTGTATCTGGTCCCAGTCGACTTATGTGATGCGGGTGTCTTGTGTGGGTATTGAGGGTGCCCTTCGACTCAACTGAACATGATTGAGGTCTCACTGTCATTTAGAGACCGCCCCTGTAGTCAGTGCTAGGCAGCAGTTATCTCTAACTGTGGGATTTCAGATTCCCATTTCTGTATGTACCGACTGTCCATGAGCCCTGAGATGATAACAATAGAGAGTCCATACCTGCTGTTACCGTTGTTGTTGTTTACATTGAGGCCCCTTTGTTGTCATGTCCTTGCTGGTTTGTGGGGATGGGTATTCGGTCATATCCATAGCGATGTTAGGCAGCAGTGATATCTACTGTGGGAACATAGGTTCCCATTTCTGTATATGTCAGTTGTGTGACATGTCAGGATGCCTGTTTGTCACTGAATCATGCAGTTCTGTCAATAAAAGTCTAATTTTGTTGTTCTTAATTTGTTTTGTTTAGTCTGTAGTTTGTTGTGTAAACTCATTGATCCTGTTACAGTCCAACAGTGTAATCTTTTGTCTGGGGTATACAACAGTATATCCCCGCCCAAAGAACTCCTGGAATCTTCTGTCTAATTCTATCCCCTTTCTTGTTAACTGAGGAGAATATATACAGTGCTCTTTCTCTACTTCTTCTTATTGTCCTTTTCTTCTCTGGTCCACTAAAAGTCAGTGTTGCGCTTCTTTGTCTTTGAGCACCTAAGTATAGGAAATTACATCTTCCTGTCCTTGATATTCTTCCTCCTGTGACAATATATAAAATATATAGCAATGCTACTAAAAGTTATGTCCCTTGATGTAACTTTTCTTAAGTTAAGTCCCCTCGCTATATATAAATTATAATGTAATAACAAAATTTAATTTTATTATGTAAATATCTGTTTGTAAACTAACAAACTATGACAGTTGGCTGCACGGGAATGATAAGAACACGTGTAGAAAATTTCATCTCAATCGTTCGCGAACCCATCAATAACATATGGACAGACAGACATTGCATTTTATTTATATAGATTATTCAATTAAGTGGATAACATGTGTTGGAAAAGTCAAATATCTCATGATGCTCTAGAATTTCTGATGTTGAAAACAGTAGAGGGCCTCTCTATAGTCCACAAAACTATATAAATATCTGTATGATCTATATTGCTTTTGTCACATACGGTTCTTACTTTAAAGACGTGATAATTGATTCTTCTGCCATATCTGAAACCTCATGGTTCTTCTTGTAAATCATATTTAACCTTCTTTCAATCCTGGTCGTTAGGATTCGAATGTGGATTTTTATTAACACTACTTATTAGTGCAGTAGTACCTTAAATACTTCGCAGCTTTACATTTTCTCTATTTTGGGTTAGTTCTGTGCGGGTTAGCTTGAATGTTCGTCTTTCCTCTGTTGGCCTAGTATGTCCTCTGTAATATATCTCTGTGTCTTGCAGTTTGTTCTTGTGTAGACGCCATGTTGTGTGCTGATAAGATAAGGGTGTCTCTTGCGTGTACGGCTAGCGCTTCAGGTGTTAGTTCCTCTTGTACTGCCATCGACACCTCATGTTTGTGTTGTTGCAATTTTATACCCAAGCGGTGTATTACTTACTTCGAACAAGATTGGTCGTGCTCCTGTTAATCACTTTTCTCAGTTGTATCATCAAATCTGTCACAGGCAGTTAATGATTTGCGTCGCAGTCTGCTCCCGACCGTGTCTATGTGTATGTTATACTTGTCTTTCATCTTTGTTGAGCTAAGATGTAATTATTGTCCGCAGTTATTATCACGCAAGGTTACATTCTATAGCCTTCTTGGAAGTTGTTTAAATAGGGTATTTGGTATTGAAAGATTGTTTTCTAGACAAACTTCGATGTATTTCTCTACTCTCTCATTTCTGTGCCCCAATCAAATGGGCATCGTACATTTTCCTTTGTTTTACCTTCGTTCTGTCATCTTCAGCTATCAGGTTGAAATTGCCCATAATTATCATGAAATATGCTTTGTTTTTACTTATTATTTTCAAATTGTTTCTAATGTCTTTTGTAAACAATTGTAACATTTTAACATTCCCGAATTTAATTCTTTCCACGCATAGACTTACATAATTGTCCTTTGTTTTAAGTCTGATAGTGAGAAGACCATCCCTGACACCCCCCCCCCCCCCCACCAATCAAAAAAAAGAAAAAAGACAAGACATTGACAAGAGGACACCAGCACCGCTCAGTCGACTTTATTCTTTCCCTGAATATGTAAATGTGTCTCCTGTTTGGGTCACGGTGCACCTTGTCCTGTCCATCTATGCTCTGAAATTTCCAGTGTATCAACTTTGTTTCTAGCTCTTCACTAATAATTATGATACGTTTCCCATGATATAGGCTTCTCTCATGCTGTGTTCATATCCGTATTATTGTCCTTGTCCCAATGGCAGAACTTGCCTCAGTAGTATGTAATACCGTCGGGCTGAATCCTGTGATCTCTACTACTCTTACTTGCGCTGTCACTGTCTGTTCCCATGTTCGCGCAAATGGTCTGGCTTGCTTGGGCGGTTTCGTCATCGGATCTTTGTGATTCTTCTATCGCTGTTTTGTTTAATGTGTTGTATGAACAACTGTGGTTTTAGCCATCAGCCTTCAGCAACCTGTTAAGTTGTTAGGGTAAGTTGGTATCCTACTCTGTGTAACTGTCAGCAACCCACTTGCGACAGGTGTACAAGGATTCCCTTCTTTTACACTACACGAAGTGACAACTCGCATTATCTGTAAAAGGATACATGTTTATTTGGAGCTGATCAACAATAGCTCCATGAGCGGAATACCATCACGGTATTTAACATAGAATGTGATGACGATAAAATGGAATGAGGAGATGATGTATACATTATAACTAATGAAGCTAAGCTAGACTATATAACTATAATACTGTCCTTTAATAAACACAAAGTATCCCTAGCGGATACACGTTCAATCTCTAGCCGTCTGAAGTCTGTCTGAGCTCGCTGAGCGTGGTGTGTTCAGCCACCAGCAATGAGCTTAGCGTGCGGTCGTTGGTTTACGTGCTGGGCCCTGGCTGTGCTGACCAGCGTTACTCGGTCTAGCCTCGTGCACTCCGCTCACATGTACTGGTTGCCCTTCTTGTTGACACAAGGGTGTCCCGTTATCGCTATTTATAGCGATAGTGTCTCTCTTGTCTGGTCTCCTATCTTATTACGTGACTTGCCCTATTACTATGCTCTATTTCAGCTCTTATTAGCTTAGAGCTATTTTAGCTCTCTATTATTAGCTTAGAGTTAACTCCTAAGTCTTTGACAGTAACTCTTGTTTACAGCAAAGAGCACCCCAGAGTTGTCACTTATTCCAGTGTGTATTCAGTCCCAGAGCTGCACGTGCCACGCCGTGGTGTGGTTCCTATCCTCTACCGCGCGGAGGAGCAGTTGGGATGTTCTTGTGCTTGTGTGTTCATGTATATGCACGTGTGAAGGGGGTCGCGGTGGCCCAGTGGCTTGTCTTCCGGCCCGGTGATCATGGGATGGAATCTCTATCGAAGCGGACCCCCCCCCCCCCCCCCCCCCCTGCGCTTCTAGGTCCATGCAGCCTAAAACAGGTACCACAAGTGTTATGGTAAGTACAGGAGGCCGGGATGATATTGACCATTAAGTGCCCATTTGTCTATACAAACATGGGGTTAGCAGCTTGTACTCAATGCGTCTCAAACCGTGGATAAGGGTAATTTACTAGTTGACTGAATGCGTGGGGATCAGTGATCGTGCGACCCCTGTAAGAGGGAGCACTGGTTCAGATAGAGAGTGATACTACTTATAGGGGAATAATAAGAACCACAGTGAATCATCATCATGTGTCACGACGATAAGCGTGGGTGGTATTGTTTCACCATCTGACAGGATCATCACAGTCTTGGATAAGTTCAAGTGAAAGCTACCCGTGAAAGATAGATTCTTCACAGACAGTACTTGAGCTAGCTCCGTTATAGATAAACTGATGATGCCATAACGATAAAGGAACATGGAACAAGAAACAGAAAACAAAAACTGACCATATCGATTGAGGGCAATTGCTTTCAGCCCGTCAGTGAATATTAATACCCACTGTAATACAATGGTTTCCTTCACATTGCAACATATCTGGACACGAAGAAGACCACACATTGGCAAAACAAAGTGGAAGACTACCCCAGACTGATATAGACATAGCCAATTATGAGGCCAAGAGATTAATAAGGTGCAGTTCTAGAACCAAGAAATAAGAGCATCCAGGTCACCAGAGAGATAATGCATGTTATCAACTCAACCTAAAAGACGTTCCTGGGACGAATGTTGCGAATTCCTTGGACTGCTAAAATAACAACGACTGTCCGAAACTATCAAGTCCTCAGGAATGCTAACCTGGTGAAAAAACGCACTCTAAAGTCGGATGTGTTGGCTTAAGGGTCTCGGCCCAAGGGTGCCTAACTTAGACACACCGCAATTACATATGAAAAAACAAAACACCCCGGATGAACGCAGAAGAAGAAGAATAAGAAACTAGAATATCATATACAACAATAATAAAGAGACGAACAGCTTTCTGT
Source organism: Cepaea nemoralis (assembly GCA_014155875.1). Classification (NCBI taxonomy): domain Eukaryota; kingdom Metazoa; phylum Mollusca; class Gastropoda; order Stylommatophora; family Helicidae; genus Cepaea; species Cepaea nemoralis. The sequence continues at coordinate 128,743 of JACEFZ010006577.1, read as the reverse complement.
AGTCATATGATGAGAAGAGAGACACTGGAGAAAATCGTGACAACTGGAAGACAGATGGGAAGAGAGGCAGAGGCAGACTAAGACAAATGGTGATGTATGGATTAAGACTGGCATGGAGGAATATCACTGGCGGATTTGATCCAGAAAACCAAAGACAGAGATCTGTGGAGAGTCATGAACGCCTACGCCAGCCGGCATGGCACTTGATGACGAGGAGCCTAAAAGAACAAGTTCTAATCTTCAGGCTCCGCACATGGAGCAACCTGAAATACCACATGTTTAATAAACTAAATGTACTGATGAATATTACTCTGGAACTGGTCAAATGTCAGCTGAGCATTTGTTGCAGGAGTGTCCAACAAGCGCAGTACAGAGACAGAGAATTGTGGCCTACAACCGCTCCATTTGAGGACAAATTGTATGGAGATACTGACAAGCTCATATGATGTGTGTCTGCTTCATTATCCTTCCATTGCAAGTATCCAGATTTCCCATATAGTTAGTACGATTGTTTCACAGGAACAAATATTCCACTCAAAGGGACACGACCCTGTAAAGGACGTACACATACCAAAAGGGGGAAAAATGAGAGATGTGATTAAACATTTGTGATACTTGTGTCATACACATTGAGAGTTGAGATACTATTTACTACACCATTCAGCTATGTGTAGCCATTGGAGATATATACAGATGGAGTTAGTTAGTTAGTTAGTTAGTTATGCCTTTTTAGAGCACAAACTATCGTCTGTCAAGACGGCAAGGTGCCAATGGATAGTCGACAGATCATCCTCGTTGCACATCGAACCATTCAGTCCATAAGTGCTCGGATCCCCTCCTCAGCAAATCCCGCAGCGTGTAGCGGCTAACGACGCCAGTTCTGTGTTGGTTTATCAATCTTCTTTGGCTTCCTGCGTAGTGTTCTTGTTTAGCCCCCCCCCCTCTTTTAATGTGCTGCTCTCGCAGTCTGGCCATTGTTGTAGATTCACAGTCATCACTTGGTTCTTGCAAAAGTCTCACTTCTCGTAGAGCATTCAGAATGTCAGCCTGGTCCATGGCGCGTCCGCCCTCCACAGTAGCCTCACCTGCGAGCTTGTCAGCCCGCTCATTTCCTTGTACTCCCGCATGCCCTGGCACGAAGATGAAACTAATCTTTGCCAGCCGAGACCGCTCCAGAGGCAGCAACCATTCTCTTCGGATCGACCCCTCCTCTATCCTCTTGATTATGTTCATTGAGTCGCTAAGGAAATAAGCCCTAGTGAATGTCTGTCTCGAGCCATGTTATTGCTTTACTTACTGCCATGACTTCCATGGTCAGGCTACTTGTGGTTTCAGTGAAAGCACCAGAGTCCTCCTTCACAATTCTCCCTCCGGCCCGAGCTGTAAAGGCCCATGAGCTTCTCACATGTCGGACGACCGACCCATCTGTGTAGATGACCGCGTCACCGTCTAGCGAATTCTCGAAAATCAACGCTTGTACTTCAGCCTCAACAGCAGCCGGATTTTCTTGTCTGCATTTTCTATCTAGTTGGATGCATACTGAAAAGGATGTGCAGAAGTCTGTTGGCACTTGCACCCACTCCTCGCCAGGTTCTAAGTCCTCAAGTGAACACACCTGTTGAAGAATGTCTTCGGCTTGACCCATCCACGACCGTCCTCTTTTTAACCTGCTGCCCTTCACCTTCCTAATATTCACTATGCAGTGGATGTTGTGTGTTTGCGTTAATTCTGAGGTAGGCGCGTGCCCTGCAAACTTGTTTTCTCTCTTCAATGGTTGGAAAATCAAGAAGGTAGCGCATGGCCTTGCATGCTGTATCTCTTGTACACCCAAGAATAATGCGCATAGCTTCATTCTGTATCCTATCCATCCTTTCTATCTGCTTGTGGCTGAGAGTCAGGATTGCCATTGCATACTCCAAAACAGACATGACCAGCCCCTCGTACAGAAGACATAGATGGCGCTGCTCACAGTTTGCTGCCGCCATCACCCGCATCGCTGCCAAACCCCGCTTGGCCTTTGTTATCACCTGGTCTATGTGCTCATTATAAGCAAGGCTTCAATCAAACCGTATCCCCAGGTAATTCATTGCGTGCATTCTTTCCACCGTCTCTGAACACAGCATTACAGTTGGTGTTGGAGTGTTGACAATATGATTATTCAACGAGAACCAAGTCACTGTTTGCCTTTGTTGGGTTGACCATTGCCCCAGCTTCATCACACCAAGTACTTATGCGATTGAGATACAGATGGAGTGACTGAGGGGAATAACGAGAAATATACACCGGGAGATAGGACAGGAGATATAGAGGAAGATACACATGGGTAAGGAAAAATATATATATATAGAGATATGTCGTGATATAGACATATATAGACCGACAGACCGACAGACCGACTGACAGACAGACAGACAGACAGACAGACAGATAGATAGATAGATAGATAGATAGATAGATAGATAGATAGATAGATAGATAGATTACTCAGACAAACAGACAGACAGACAGACAGACCGATATACCGATAGATAGATAGATAGATAGATAGATAGATAGATAGATAGATTAGATTAGATAAGCTAGATAGATAGATATATAGATAGATAGATTAGATAGATAGATAGATAGATAGATAGATAGATATATATATTAGATAGATAGATAGATAGATTAGATAGATAGATAGATTAGATAGATAGATAGATAGATAGATAGATAGATAGATAGATAGATGGATGGATAGATGGAATAGGATAGATAAATAGACACTGTTACATAATTCTTCCCCGAATGTTTACAGAAAGAACAACTACAAACCAATACACTTTGTATGTGTAAACTAGCAGTCACGTATATTGCAACAATATTGGAAACATAAAACCAGTGCCATTTTGTGAAATGTCAGTCATTGCTTATGAAATCTAATCCACGTTCGTGACAGCGGTGTTGAGTTACCCAAGGATACTCGACACCTTGTCTGGCAACATTGTGGGTGTCATCTTCACAGGTCTCCAGCGGAATCATACGCCAGTAGTAATGCTAGGATGAGATTGGTAGGGTCAAATAAGTGTACACTTTGTCAACATTCTGACTTCAATGAGGTCTCTTGCGTTATCTGGTGTTAGAAGTTCTCATGTCAATCTCAGGGCCGATCAGTACAGCATTGGTCTTACACATCGTTTTTCGCATCGGCTTGAAAGTTAATAATTGTTGTCAAAAACACTTTATTTATCTAAGCTCACTATGAACTCGAACGCAGTCTACACACTACTACTGCTAGCAGTTGCTGTTGCTAGTGCGTGCACCGGACTGGTTTGTGTGAGGGTTAATTTTCCCTATTATCAGTGTCTCCAGGCGAGCTACCTCCGACCTTTGACGTACTTGTAATTGAAGTCTCCAGGTCAAGGACCAGAAGTCAACGTGTAAGTCCAAATGACGGCATGTGGAACAAACCTACTACACCGCGATCAGAAGAGGAAATTTAAGCGCTTTCGCAATTAAACCTCACAGCCACGCAGAGCTCCTTCAAAAAGTGTGGGAGAGTCCGATCAGCAGCATTCCTTGATGGCACCCTGTGGACAAGTCAATGTCAAGGACTCTTGTACACGCCTCAGGCATGATTGTGCTTGCGGAACTACACCCTCATTGTGTGTACGGTGCTACACCCTCATTGTGCGTACAGTGCAACACCCATTATTGTGCGTATGGTGCTATACCCATCATTGTGCGTACGGTGCTACACCCATCATTGTGCTTACGGTGCAACACCCATAATTGTGCCTACAGTGCTACACCCATCATTGTGCGCACGGTGCTACAACCATCATTGTGCGTACGGTGCAACTCTCATCATTGTGCCTACTGTGTTACACCCATCATTTTGCGTACGGTGCTACATTTATCGTTGTGCGTACGGTGCTACACCCACCATTGTGCCTACTGTGCTACACCCATCATTGTGCCTACTGTGCTACACCCATCATTGTGCCTGCGGTGCTACATCCATCATTGTGCGTACGGTGATACACCCATCATTGAGCTTACTGTGCTACACCCATCATTGTGCCTACTGTGCTACACGCATCATTGTGCCTAATGTGCTACACCCATAATTGTGCCTACTGTGTTACACTCATCATTGTGCCTCCGGTGCTACACCCATAAACTTATCGGACAATGGCAATCGATGGCTGGTGATGTCAGTAAGACACCAGCCACATGTACCTGCCAATGAATGTCCTGGTGAGGTCATTATGTCAACGGCCACATGCTCCCCTCAATGAATGTCCTGGTGAGGGTCAGTATGAAAATGGCCACATGCTCCCCTCAATGAATGTCATGGTGAGGTCTAGTATGACAACGGCCACATGTACCTGCCAATGAATGTCCTGGTGACGACAGTATGACAACGGCCACATGTACCCGCCAATTATTGTCCTGTTGAGGTCAGTATGACAATGGACCTCCGGTGCTACACCATAAACTTATCGGACAATGGCAATCGATGGCTGGTGATGTCAGTAAGACACCAGCCACATGTACCTGCCAATGAATGTCCTGGTGAGGTCATTATGTCAACGGCCACATGCTCCCCTCAATGAATGTCCTGGTGAGGGTCAGTATGAAAATGGCCACATGCTCCCCCTCAATGAGAGTCATGGTGAGGTCAGTATGACAACGGCACATGTACCTGCCAATTATTGTCCTGTGAGGTCAGTATGACAACGGCCACATGCTCCACCAAATAAATTTCCTGGTGAGGTCAGTATGACAACGGCCACATGTACCTGTCAATGAATGTCCTGGTGAGGTCAGTACGATAACGGCCACATGTACCTGCCAATGAATGTCCTGGTGAGTCAGTATGACAACGGCCACATGTACCTGCAATGAATGTCCTGGTGAGGTCAGTATGACAACGGCCACATGTCCCCCAATGAATGTCCTGGTGAGGTCAGTATGACAACGGCCACATGTACCTCAAGAATGTCATAGTGAGGTCAGTATGACAACGGCCACATGTCCCTCAAGAATGTCCTAGTGAGGTCAGTATGACAACGGCCACATGTCCCCCCCTATGACACGGCCACATCCCCCCACAATGAATGTTTCCCGGTGAGGTCAATATGACAACGGCCACATGTACCAGCCAATGAATGTCCTGGTGAAGACAGTATGACAACGGCCACATGTACCTGCCAATGAATGTCCTGGTGAGGTCAGTATGACAACGGCCACATGCTCCCCCAATAAATGTTTATGGTGAGGTCAGTATGAAAACGGCCACATGTACCAGCCAATGAATGTCCTTTGGGGAGGACAGTATGAGAACGGCCACATGTACCTGCCCAATGAATGTCCTGGTGAGGTCAGTATGACAACGGCCACATGCTCCCCCAATAAATGTTTCCCGGTGAGGTCAGTATGACAACGGCCACATGTACCTCCAAAAGAATGTCCTGGTGAGGTCAGTATGACAACGGTCACATGTACCTCCCAAAGAATGTCATGGTTTAGGTCAGTATGACAACGGCCACATGTTTCCTGCCAATGAATGTCCTGGTGAGGTCAGTATGACAACGGCCACATGTACCTGCCAATGAATGTCCTGGTGAGGTCTTTTGACAACGCCACATGTACCTGCCAATGAATGTCCTGGTGAGGTCAGTATGACAACGGCCACATGTACCTGCCAATGAATGTCCTGGTGAGGTCAGTATGACAACGGCCACATGTACCTGCCAATGAATGTCCTGGTGAGGTCAGTATGACAACGGCCACATGTACCTGCCAATGAATGTCCTGGTGAGGTCTGTATGACAACGACCACATGTACCTGCCAATGAATGTCCTGGTGAGGTCAGTATGACAACGGCCACATGTACCTGCCAATGAATGTCCTGGTGAGGTCAGTATGCCAACGGCCACATGTACCTGCCCATGAATGTCCTGGTGAGGTCAGTATGACAACGGCCACATGTACCTGCCAATGAATGTCCTTGTGAGGTCAGTATGCCAACGGCCACATGTACCTGCCAATGAATGTCCTTGTGAGGTCAGTATGCCAACGGCCACATGTACCTGCCCATGAATGTCCTTGCGAGGTCAGTATGCCAACGGCCACATGTACCTGCCCATGAATGTCCTTGCGAGGTCAGTATGCCAACGGCCACATGTACCTGCCAATGAATGTCCTTGTGAGGTCAGTATGCCAACGGCCACATGTACCTGCCAATGAATGTCCTTGTGAGGTCAGTATGCCAACGGCCACATGTACCTGCCAATGAATGTTCTGGTGAAGTCAGTATGACAACGGCCACATGTACCTGCCAATGAATGTCCTGGTGAGGTCAGTATGACAACGGCCACATGTACCTGACAAGAATGTCCTTGTGAGGTCAGTATGCCAACGGCCACATGTACCTGCCCATGAATGTCCTTGCGAGGTCAGTATGCCAACGGCCACATGTACCTGCCCAATGAATGTCCTTGTGAGGTCAGTATGCCAACGGCCACATGTACCTGCCAATGAATGTCCTTGTGAGGTCAGTATGCCAACGGCCACATGTACCTGCCAATGAATGTCCTTGTGAGGTCAGTATGCCAACGGCCACATGTACCTGCCAATGAATGTTCTGGTGAAGTCAGTATGACAACGGCCACATGTACCTGCCAATGAATGTCCTGGTGAGGTCAGTATGACAACGGCCACATGTACCTGACAAGAATGTCCGAGTGAGGTCAGTATGACAAAGGCCACATGTACCCCCCCCCCCCCCCCCCAAATGAATTCCTGGTGAGGTCAGTATGACAACGGCCACATGTACCTGCCAATGAATGTCCTGGTGAGGTCAGTATGACAACGGCCACATGTACCTGCCAATGAATGTCCTGGTGAGGTCAGTATGACACCGGCCACATGTACCTGCCAATGAATGTCCTGGTGAGGTCAGTATGACAACGGCCACATGTACCTGCAATGAACTGTTCTGGTGAAGGTCAGTATGACAACGGCCACATGTACCTGCCAATGAATGTCCTGGTGAGGTCAGTATGACACCGGCCACATGTACCTGCCAATGAATGTCCTGGTGAGGTCAGTATGACAACGGTCACATGTACCTGCCAATGAATGTCCTGGTGCCCATTGTAGGTAGCGTTGACCTGGGCGCCCTGGTCAGTTGTAATGTCCTCCCTTATGTGGATTCAAACCTACGATTTCCAAACTGACAGGCGCGTGTAGCCACTACTCTAGCGCTATTTCTCATCCTAGTCACGACACTGTAAACTTTGAAAGTACTCGGTGAACCGACGTTAGCTTCGGGTGTCAGAGGGAAGAACACGTAATTAGCCATCAGAACTGTATCGGGTGTGTCTGCAATGGCGTGATGTAGTTGTGTGAGTGATGAACACTCTCATGTTACATCCACTGCTGCCTGGAAACATGAGATGCAATGTTTCATTTGCTTTAATGTAACGCTGAACTGTCACGTTCATCTCTGATCATCAAGTATTTGTACAAATTAGTTCCCACTTTATTGATGCCCTTTGCATGACCTCAATGTAATTTCTTAGGTAAGCTTAACGTTTCACTTAATCTTTCTGCCGAGCGCCATTTCTTTACGAGTTTTAAGAATTCTCTGTTGGGAAGGTGGTAATGTACATTGGCTAGCTCTCTAGTTTGAGGATTCTCTGTTGGCAAGGTGGTAATGTACATTGGCTAGCTCTCTAGTTTGAGGATTCTCTGTTGGCAAGGTGGTAATGTACATTGGCTAGCTCTCTAGTTTGAGGATTCTCTGTTGGCAAGGTGGTAATGTACATTGGCTAGCTCTCTAGTTTGAGGATTCTCTGTTGGCAAGGTGGTAATGTACATTGGCGAGCTCTATAGTTTGAGGATTCTCTGTTGACAAGGTGGTATTGTACAGTAGCTAGCTCTCTAGTTTGAGGATTCTCTGAGGGAAAGGTGGTATTGTACAGTAGCTAGCTCTCTAGTTTGTGGATTCTCTTATGGAAAGGTGGTATTGTACAGTAGCTAACTCTCTAGTTTGACGAAACGATAGTTCTTAGTTAGAATCCCATTCTAGGTGGCTACTTTGGTGTTTATATGTGTCAGGACCTGGAGGCGGAGATTTTAAATCACCTGACCTAATCTCCTCGCGACCGAGCTTAAGGCGGGCCCCAGCAACTTTCCGTGAGTTAAAATCCGCCGGCCTGGTGCTAATCACACCTCCCATCAAGTGTCGATTGGTCTAAATAAATACGAGTCTAACACTCTGTCCAGTGCACCGCAAGGCGTGTTAAATGGACTTGTTTGTCAAGAATGGCAAAGTACGAGAAACAACTCACCAGGTTATTAGCACTGGGCATTATCACGTGGGGTAAATGTGACATAGAACAGCCAAACTACCAGTTTGCTCTCATCACTCTTGAGTGGGAATGCAGAAAGTGGTGTCATGTTTACAGCAACTGAAAGGGAGCAACTGTTGAGAGCACTGAAAGAACACATTCCAGTACATCAAGAGTTGAGTTGAGATAAGAACCGACATCACTATAGTCAGGACATTCCCTTACCTACTCCGTCCCCTCGTTCATCGTAGAAGAATCGTCCATTAACCTTCAACCCCAATCACAACGTATATTTCTCATCACTGACCCATCGGTGTAGATGACTATGTCACCTTGATGTGTGTTACTCTGGATCAGTTGTTGCACCTCAAACTCTGTGCGGCCCGCTGCCCATTCTCTTCACTCACGATCCAGTGTTACTATTACTTACATTGTGCCAGTCGGACATGTCTTTCGGTTAGTTAGTCGCTGTTCCAACTTCACGGCAACGGTCGTCTCCATTATGCTCCGTTCCTGTGCTAGTCAATATCACACAAAAAGTTCCTGACTGCCCAATTTGAAAAGTGCTCCCGGTCATGATATATGCACCCGACCATGTTATATGCACCTGACCATGATATATGTACCCGGCCATGATATATGCACCCTGCCATGACATATGTACCCGGCCATGACACATGCACCCGGCCATGATATATGCACCCGGCCATGACATATGTACCCCGCCATGATTTATGTACCCGGCCATGACATATGCACCCGGCCATGATATATGCACCCAGCCATGATATATGCACCCAGCCATGACATATGCACCCGACAATGATATATGCACCCGGCCATGACATATGTACCCAGCCATGATATATGCACCCGGCCATGACATATGTACCCGGCAATGACATATGTACCCGGCCATGATATATGCACCCGGCCATGACATATGTACCCGACCATGATATATGTACCCGGCAATGACATATGTACCCGGCCATGACATATGTACCCGGCCATGACATATGCACCTGACCATGATATATGCATTTGTCAGGGTCTTGATTAGATGATCAACGGCTCATGTTCACTAACAGGCGTGAAACACTCTCACACACATAATGAGTGTACAAGAACACACGGCGATATCACTCACACACTTTAATCGTACTTCTCAAAACGCAGTCACATCAGGCATCGCTCAAACTTATCGATAATGCCATTGTCGGAAACATATAATGCAAGATATCAATAATAGCATAAATACAAATGTATATATCACTCACGCAATCTTCACTCTACTCAAACAAAGCGTACAGGCTTTCTTCCATCAGACTCGACTCATACACAGCAATACTCTTTCATGTCCGTCCAGTCTCGCTGTCCTCGGCTGTCTGAGCTACTCCCAGTGATTCCTTCGTTAGCCCTGCTTTCCCTCACGTGGTCTGCGTGCACCACGCTGACCCTTTCCAACCACTGCGTAGTAACGGTTAAGCAAGTTCACGGTCGTCCCTGGTCGCCTAGTGCCAGGCGCTGGAGATGACGACTCGGAGATTCTGACATGCACCCTGCCATGATATTTGTACCCGGCCATGACATATGTACCCGACCATGATATATGCACCTGGCCATGATATATGCACCCTGCCATGACATATGTACCCGGCCACGACATATGTACCCGGCCATGACATATGTACCCGGTCATGACATATGACTCGGCCATGACATATGTATCCGGCATGACATATGTACCCCGCCATAATATATGCACCCGGCCATGACATATGTACCCAGCCATGATATATGCACCCGGCCATGACATATGTACCTGTACCCGGCCATGACATATGTACCCGGCCATGATATATGCACCCGGCCATGACATATGTACCCGGCCATGATATATGCACCCGGCCATGACATATGTACCCGGCCATGACATATGTACCCGGCCATGATATATGCACCTGACCATGATATATGCACCCGGCCATGATATATGCACCCGGCCATGATATATGTACCCGACCATGATATATGTACCCGGCCATGACATATGTACCCGACCATGATATATGTACCCGACCATGATATATGTACCCGGCCATGACATATGTACCCGACCATGATATATGCACCTGACCATGATATATGTACCCGACCATGATATATGTACCCGACCATGATATATGTACCCGGCCATGATATATGTACCCGACCATGATATATATATATATATATATATATATATATATATAGTAATATATATATATATATATATATATATATATATATATATATACCCGGCCAATGACATATGCACCCGACCATGACATATGCACCCGACCATGACATATGCACCTGACCATGATATATGCACCCGGCCATGATATATGCACCCGGCCATGATATATGTACCCGACCATGATATAGATATATACCCGGCCATGACATATGTACCCAGCCATGATATATGCACCCGGCCATGATATATGCACCCGGCCATGATATATGCACCCGACCATGATATATGTACCCGGCCATGATATATGTACCCAGCCATGATATATACACCCGGCCATGATATATGCACCCGGCCATGATATATGCACCCGTCCATGATATTGACCACATGGCCCCTGGAGTACCCATTGGCTTATACACATATAGGTCTAGCATGAGGCACAGTAACGTCCCTGTCAGGCAGGCAGAGCACGAATGGGGTTATCACTGATGTTATGCCCCGAAACAATCAATCAATCAATCAATCAATCAATCAATCAATCAATCAATCAACTCACTGATTAGTCTATGCTGAAAGTGGAATACACATAAAGCCGACATTAAAGGGTACGCGTGAAGGCGTCGTCAATCCACTGAACGATCTCCCTGTGATCATGAACAATATGAGAAACTATTGAGGGAACAGTTAAACAGATGAATAAATTGTGAAATATTGATTAGCTTCTATAATATAGACATATGAGTACACAAATGTCAGATCTTTCTGGTGTCTAGTGTGTTCTCTACCATCGACATCTTTTATCGAGTATTCTTGCTCATTATTTGAGAGTATATCAGCACTGTCAACATTATTTTTATATCAGGTAGTAAAACGTGGCGGTGTGGTGTAGAGGTTAGGTAGTTAGTTGCATATCCTTTACAGGACGTCGAAGTCAACACCAGCATTCTTTGCTGTTGTGATCTTTTGGCAAGTTTACTTTCAGTAGTTTGCCATTGCTTTCTGAATGTCCGGCACCCATACCATTTCGTTAAAAACCAACGCAAGGCGGTCTGCTTCCAAATCATGATATATAGGCTCTTCAGAATGGAAATGGCAAACTACTGAACAGGAATATTGCCTAGTAAGTCACATGCAGCCTATAAATGCCAGGGTTAATTGCAACGTCCTGCACAAGGACACGCAACCAACATATTGAGAAGTAAAAGCTGATCTTTCTAGCTTTCTATATTAAAGTCTACCCTGATCTTTATCAGTCCTGTATTGTTGTCAACACAGTTTCTTTAGGGACGTTAAATTTAGTTTTACAGTTGTTTTCTTGTTCCAAAGTTACACTCGCATGTAGCAGTATCTCACACGCTCAGCGCAGCATCACAGGTTTGTTCACTTCACGGACGCCACGCGGGATGATGAGACAGGAGACTCGGCTCGACGTGTGCCACTAGCGCAGAGTCGACGTGTGGCACCAGCTCGGCACCAGTCTAACACCAGCACTCGTACCTGGGGAGCTGTCGCAGGCAGAAAACAGTTGGAACAACCAGGGAGGTTAGACGAATGCTCTATTGATACTGTCTGTGAACGATCATTGTGGGCAGCATCAGGACATCTTGTGCTTGATATAGTAACACCAATGATTGTACAATAGTAACCTGGTCTTGCAGTGTTATTTAAACAATTAAGTTGAGTTACAACGGAAGACAGTTAGAAATAACAATCTATTGTTTATGTAGATCGGTTGTTTTCTCATCATAAAACTGGGCGTGATAGCTTTTATTATTAAAAACAAAATCTTACAGGTTTGTTTTTCTTTCGTGAAAAATGCAATCTGTGTTTTAATATTTCAACATTCATTACACAGAATTATGTATTGCATTAGTATGAAAGAAAGAACAGATGAAAAGAATTGAAAAAAAAAAAAAAAACAACGGAAAATATCGGTCACTGCTGCTGGAAGTTAGAAAGCCATATCTGAGTGTCACAAACAACCCCTGCCTGGGGTCTGGACAAGGGGTAGACAATCCCTTGAAGACACAGACATCGGATTATACAGAAGAGTCTGGCTGGAATCCGATGAATAGTGTCAGAGGAGGCAAAGACACATTGGAACATATCACAAGCATCAGAAGAAAGTAGTAAGAACTCTTCAGCCACAATAAGACCAGATAAAACCTGGAAGATATAGCAACAATTTGTAAGATTATTTAAAGATAAAGAGGAATAAAGAAAAGTACGCAGAAAGAATTACTGACCGGCATGGAAGGATATCATCACAATAACTGAGACACACGAACTGCTAAGGCAGTTGTGGAGGAACATGATCGCGCTGGCTAGTTGACTAAATACTATATGTTGTTTGTCCATCAATAATGATGATGACCATTCATTTCATCCAGTGGGGTTGAAAGTATATAGCCATGAGTTCTAAGATGGCTGATAAGGCCTATTTTGGCTCGAAATGTTCTTTGACAATGTGGGCAAAGAATGCTTGACGTTCCAGGAGGAGGATCTCCTACAGTGGTTTTTCTGTCCAGTCTTTTCTTCACAGCTCTTGCAGCCTGGTTGCTTCTAGAACTTCAGTGTCTAGGATCTTGTCTTGCCATTTAATCTTCAATAGCTTCCTAAGGCAGACTGTATGGAAGTGGATTAGTTTCCTAGCATGTCGCTGATAAACAGTCCATGTTTGACAAGCAGATAGCAGTGTGGATATTACAACTGCTTTATAGACTTTCATCTTTGAATGCAGGCTGATTCCATTTCTGTCCTATACATTCTTGTACAGTCTGCAAAAAGTAACTCTAGTCTTTGAGATTCTTTCATTCTTTCCAGCTTTCCGCTGGATGGAGAATACGATACACACACTAATCGTGATTGTAACTGACTCAGAAAGCATACTGAGTAGGGTGAGGACAGGCAAGCTTCGTGCAGAGTGGCTTGCTTCGCTTCGGAAGTCACGGGTGACAAGCATCGTCTGGATCTCTTCTCCGGGGCATGCTGGTGTGTTGGGGAATGAACAGGCGGACAGATTGGCTGGCTCTGCAAAACTTTGTAGGAGTATTGATGCATGATAAGGAAGATCGTGGTTGCGGCCTTGTGGGAGCACTTGTACACCTCGGAGGAGCAAATGGATCACCATGGTTTGGCAAGAATGCGACAGCGAGGGGTGACGAGGGGATCTGGCCGACGATCGAAGCTCAGAGGAAAGGCGAAAAGGACATATAATCAGATTGCTACTGGTACTATTAGTGTTGGAACTCTTCGCTGGCTGCTGAGGATGGGGACGGAGCACTTATGGGAATGCCCCGAATGCTGTAATGTCGGTTCCTAAATCAATCAATCAATCAATCAATCAATCTTTCATTCACTTCGTCATCAATTGTGGCAGCTTGTGACAAAGTGCTGCCAAGATAGGTGAATTTTTCCCAACACTTAGTCTATGACCGTTCACCTTGATATTCGGCACAGTGTGATTATTCCCTGGAGCTGGCTGGTACATAACTACAGTCTTCTCCAAGTTGATATTGAGCCCAAAGTTGGCACAGGCATATGAGAAACTGAAACATTGTGTTGCATGTCTGCCTCTGAGTTGGCGTATAGAGCGCAATAATCAGCAAACAGCAGTTCTCTGACGATGTCGCTGTTAGTTTTGATTTTGGCTTTCAGCCTTCTGAGGTTGAACAACTTTCCATCCATGCAGTAGTTGATGCCTATTCCAATGTCATTGTTCTCGAAGGCATTCGTCAGCACAGCTGAAAACATGAGGCTGAACAGTGTTGGTGCCAGGACACATGTTTGCTTCACTAAATTGGTGATAGGAAAGTGCTCAGACAGTTCACCATTTTCCTGTACTCTTGCCTGCATACCATCATGAATAGCCGTACTATTTGGACAAACTTTCGTGGACAGCCATATTTTGCCATAATCTTCCACAGTCCTTCTCTGCTGACTGTATCAAAAGCCTTGGTAAGGTCAATGAAAGTGGAGAACATTTCGGAGTTCTGTTCCTGACATTTGTCTTGCAGCTGCCTTGCAGCGAAAATCATGTCAACTGTTCCTCGTTCTTTTCTGAAGCCACATTGACTCTCAGGAAGAAGAGCTTGATCGAGATGGGCCGTGAGGCGATTGAAAAGAATTCTGGCGAGTATCTTCCCTGCGATTGAAAGCAAGCAGATGCCTCGGTGGTTGTCACAAGATTGGCGGTTTCCTTTAAGTTTGTAAAGATGGACTATTGACGCGATCTTGAAATCTTGTGGCATGGTCTCGTTCACCCATATGTTTGTAAAGACTTGGTGAAGCTGCTCTATTAGGACTGGCCCACCTGCCGTGTATATCTCTGCTGGGATGGAGTCAGGACCTGGCGCCTTTCCACTGGAAAGTTGCTGAATGGCTTTCTTTAGTTCCACTATGGTTGGCAGGTCATCAATTGTATCATTAGTGGGAACCTGAGGAAGGCAGTTGATGGTTTCATCATGGAAGAAGGAAGTTGCATTTAAGATGTTGCTGAAATGCTCTGCTCAGCGTTGAAGGATTTCTTTCTTATCCGTGACCAATGTTCCCCAATCTGCACTGAGGAGGGGACTATGCCTGGTGTTGGAGGACAGATAGAAGTTTTTCATATCATGTCTGTCAGCTCCTTGAATTTCATCAGCTTTGTTGCTCAGCCAGGAGTCCCGGATGTGCCGAAGTTTCTGCTGCACTACTCTCCGAATGCTATTGAAGACATCTCTTTGTTTAATGTTGACTTCGGGTCATTCAAATGTGCCTTGAGGAGAAGATATTTCTCAGCCAGCAATTGCTTGGTATCTTCAGAAATTTCATCAAACCAGTCTTTATGCTTTCGGGGGCTGGACCCAGGATTTCCATAGCAGTGTTGTAGATTATGTCCTTTAGGGCTCTCCACTTTGTTTCCACATCCTGTTTAGCTGCAGCATTTGGGTTAGGCGGTCTTCCAGCATGTTTTAAAACGACAGCTGCTCTTTTTGTTTTGTTATTTAGGCGGGTGAAATTTAGTTCTGTTTGCATTTTTACCCATTGAGGACGGCGTGGTGGTTTGATGTGTATGTTTATTTTCGAGATAATGAGACGATGGTCTGTCCAACATTCGGCACCACACATGGATTTTTTCACCCGAACGTCTTGTCTGTCACTCCTCCTGACGATGACATAGTCAATGAGGTGCCAGTATTTCGAGCGAGGGTGCATCCATTATGTTCTATTTCTCGTGGGAAGACGGAAAATTGTGTTGGTGATCTGGAGATCGTGTTCAGCACAGGTCTGAAGGAGGAGGAGCCCATTGCTGTTATAATTTCCGACTTCGTACTTTCCAATGATGCCATTCCAAGAGGCGGTGTCCTTGCATACTCTGGCATTGAAGTTCCCAAGGATTATAAGTTTGACTCCTTTGGGAACATATGTTAATACGTTGTGCAGGTCCTCATAGAACTTGTTTTTGACGTCATCTTCATTTGTCATGGTTGGTTCGTAGACACTCACAATGGTTGCATGCTTCTTTCCTTTTAACACGGGTCTTAATAGTCATAAGCCTGTCATTTATAGGCTTCGGAAATTCAGCTAGTTTGCCAACCAGGGCCGACTTAATGGCAAATCCCACACCGGATTGGCGTCGTTCCTCGCTTTTTCTTCCACTCCTGAAAAATGTATAGCGGGCACCTACTTCACAGATTTGGCCTTCTTCTGCAAATCGTGTCTTGCCCAAGGCGGCAATGTCGATGTTGTACCTGCCCAGCTCTCTCCCAATCAGTGCTGTTCGTCTCTCTGGACCCGATGCGCCGTCTCTATCAAGTAGGGTACGTACATTCCAAGTTCCGAATGTCAAGGGAATATGGTTAGCTCTTTTAGATTTACCTGTTTTTACTTTGTTTGTATGTCGACCGCAGTATAAGCTGGTTTGGTAATGATGGAGCAGACAATTTTAGGGCACCTTTTCTAGCCCCTTCTTCATGCTATAGAGGTGAGCAGTGCTTTCCTATAGAGGGCTTCTCAGTCACTCAGGGGGATGCCGAATCCCACTGCTGCTCCGGTCAGTAGAAGACGACCATATGGCCTGAGCCGCCTGTGTGCAGGTCTGCACTAAGACTACCAGGGTACCCACGCCTGCCGCATCGCCGCTTGCCCATCTCCACAGAGCTTGAAGGTGATATATGAAGTTGGATGAAGAATGACTTGCGCGATGAATTGGATTCAAGTGAGGAAGAGATGCGCAGTTCGTCGACCTAACTCTCTCGCCTGAGTCTATCTGAGTCCAGTGGCAAGAAAGGTCAAGACGGCTGGAGAATAATACAGGTGCAGTAGATGACCAGGGCGCTCTACGTGCCGTGCCAAGCTCATTACGTTCCACAAGGCTTTGCAGATAAACGCCGTCTTTCCCGGTGAATCATCAGTGATTTCATTCGCGCAGTCTGCCGAATCCTGTCTTCACATGCTGGGTAGGCATACCCTGGTTCACCACATGGTTTGACACCAAATCGGCTACCCACGCCTGGTTTAGCCAGCCTCTCACAGCTGTTGCCCTGGGGGTGGCCGCTGTAAATATTATATAATGCTGGAATGGATGATCTGATTAATTAATATTGTAGTATGCCCCTTGAAGTGTTTAATCGCCAACAAATCAGCCTTGTTGTATATAAATGTCAATCCTCACAAGAATTGCATGTTTGATTGAATATTAAATATGTCTACAAGACGATCACATTCACTGCCTGAATCTAAGACTGGAATTATGAATGCTTCCTGTAAATCAATTAATTAGGCTGCATATTTGATAAAAACACCATAAATATTATTTTTCAAAGAATTGAGATAGCTAGCTTCAAATCGCCGATCACCCTGGTCTAAGAGTTAGCGACTTTCTCCGTAATCCCGTATACTCTTTTGAGTAACGTGACGTGCGTGAGAATCGGTGGTGGTTCTCTCCGCGTCGGTAACTTATGGGGTATGTGTACCGGTCTCTCAGAAAGCAATGGCAAACTACTGAGCGTAATCTTGCCAAGAAATCAACAATCAGCTGAAAGCTGATGATGACAGCGATGTCCTGTAAAGGGCATGCGAACAAAAAAAAAAGAAGCTTCAAATCACTGATATTTGAACACTGGTGAAATGAACACTCTGAAATAAACACTGCGAAACAAACTCTTATAATAAACATACAAAAATCTATCTCGTAAATATAAACTTTAGGTCTCAACCCATGAAGGACAATAAAACAGTCACCATGGTTGCATTAATCTGCTAACAACAAACACTTGCTTTAAAACAAGGGACATCAATGGCATTGTAACACGCATATGAAGTATGAAACCGTTTTGACACGCTAAGGGGAAATGATCGCATTAAACCATGGAACGACTTGGCAATATTTGTCTGAATGCTTATCTACCATGCACATCGCAATGCCTATAATGAGATATTTGACTGATATGTGAAAAGACAGGAACAGAAACTGCTGTAAAACCAGATCTAAACAAGTTCAATTCAAGACATGGTTAGGGTGACCGGGGATTTTGTCCGTGCACATATTTTCTGGCTGAAATAACAATTCTATCAATGATATAGCAATAATTACTGAAGTATGGCTCCTGATACCAGCTGATAGATTGCTTGCTGTATCCTCGCGCAATGTACTGAAGTACATGCTCCTGATACCAGCTGATAGATTGCTTACTGTATTCTCGCTCAACTGATGTTTTTCTTCTTCTTCCCCGGCGGAGCGTAGGCTCTCAACTAACTCAGACCAGCTCTTCTATCATTTGCCACTTCCTGCAGCTCCCCCCTTAACCTTCCCATATTGTTCATATCATTTTCTCGCCATGCATTTTAGGTGTCTGTTTATTTCTTTTACAATGTGGATTCCAGAGAAAGGAATGTCTAGTTATCACATTAATAAGTGTTCTCATGTTATCCCATCTAGTTATCCTATTAATAAGTGTTCTCATGTTATTCTATCTAGTTATCCCTATTAATAAGTGTTCTCATGTTATCCCATCTAGTTATCCTATTAATAAGTTTTCTCATGATATCCTATCTAGTTATCCTATTAATAAGTGTTCTCATGTTATCCTATCTAGTTATCCTATTAATAAGTGTTCTCATGTTATCCTATCTAGTTATCTAATTAATAAGTGTCCTCATGTTATCCTATCTAGTTATCCTATTAATACTTGTTCTCATGTTATCCTAAGCAGTACCTCGAGTGCAAAGGAGTCTTTTAATCTGGATCCGATCCAGATTTTACTTTACGACGTCACATTTTACTATATGAAGAGTGTGGATCCAGACCTGTGACGTCATAAACCGAATCCAGATTTAAAAAAATAAATTGGCGGGAATGTTTTTTTGGTACTTCCAGTGACCCTTCCGGTTGACTACTTCCGATAATTCTGGTCCATGGATGGCAGTGTCTCCCATGCGGGGCACGCGGGCGGCCGCCGGCGCGGTGGCGGAACGACCGGAGCGAACCGGACAGAGAAAGAGTCCCTCCATGCAGAGATTGAAGTCAATATGACAGATTGAGGATTGACAGACTGAAGGCTGTGGAAAATGACTTGGACCTTCACTCGGGTGATCAGAGTAATGCATAATTGGACCATTGAATAAATGTTCAAGGACGTCACCTATTCAGAAAGATAAGTCACGTGACTTAACAACTAGCAGTTGACCCTCACAGTATAAGGTGTCCATATAGGGTATCCATGCTTCAACTTTAGGAAATATTATTATGCTTATTAAATACTAGCGAGGGATACATTAACATTAATAAATTAATCGTAGTTACATTATTAATTGTTTATATGGCTAGTAGGTGTAACCTAGATTATTAATCTGGAAATAAATATAATTATTTGAAATAATATAATTAATAACTTTGTACAATATCTTTGAAATATACAATCAATATAATAACGCGAGTTAATGCCCTTTGTAAACAAGAGTAATAGTCTCTCTGTGCGACTTTTCCCGAGTAACAAATGTTACGCGCAACCTGGTAAATGTCACGCGGAGCTCAACTCAAGACATGCGAGTTACTTATAAACAGTCGAAAGTCGGAATACTGCAACGCACCAGGGATTCTTAAGATATATACCATGCGGTCCTATCTGTTGAGCGTGGTGATTGTCTCTGTTCTTTATCCTGTCTCGTTATCTTTCTTTCTTTTTTCTTTATTTACTTCTTTCTTTCTTTCATTCTTTCTCTATATATCTCTTTGTGCTGGTAAATAAACTCTGTAAAAGCTTAAAAGTATATTAAGTAATTTTAGAACCGCTGTTCTTGACAAACATACCTGGATATGTCGATAACGACCAAGCGTCGTGGGTGGTCTTATTCGATGACTCAGCACTGAAAACATGTAAGCAGTAAACCATATAATGGTCCTCGAACAAGACAATGATAAAATATCGCAAAATCAGCAGTTCTTAATTAGAAAGACATAGACGTCTGACAACAAACATATTCCGGTCTGGACTGATTACTGTATCACGTGACCTGCCAAAGGGTTATAAAATCAGGGCGCAGTAGTTTAAGGTCTCATTTTTCTGCTGAAACACGAAAGAAAACACATAAGCCCAGAGAAGAGACCAGCTCGGACAAGAGACAGAATACTCCAGTGGCGAGTATGCTGTTAGATACTTGTACCACATCAGCAAGCCGCAACTGTGAAATATATTAACCAATCGGTCCATCAATTATGTACCATATCGTGTGCGGTTCTACCATCACACTCGATCACCAGAGGCGTGGATCAGCTCCATGGTCCTTCTCGATCATGCCATGTGGCCAAGTAATTCAGGTTTATATTTCTCAGTCTTACCCGTGGTCATACCACGGAAAACACCGCAATATTATGTGTTAATACACCCATATAAATATAACCCGTAGCCACGTGAAGGAAAAAAAAAAAAAATAAACCCGTAAAAAAATCCATCGCAAAACAATTTTGAGAATCACTGGTTTTTTTTTCTCAACCCGCGCTGACCGTAAATATGGTTCCGATCGTAACACGATGACAACGATAGATAGATTTCTCCGCTCAGGCAAGACTGAGCAGATTTGACAGAAAATAAAATACCCTCGCGGTGCTCGCTGGCTGAGCTCTACCCGCTAATCTAATTATCGCTCTGGGGTCAAGCAACGCAGTGAATTCTTGTAATGTTTAGTTCCCGTTAAATAAGATGTAGTATTCTTTCGGCAGAATAAAATTCGGCTCAAAAGTGTACTTCTTTTGTTGTAAATCTGTGTCTTATGTTTGAAATAAAACCAAAGCTATTAAATCTATTTCAAACACAGTCACGTTGTGAAATTGTTTACACCTCAAAATAGACTATAATAAACACTAGACTTATGAGTCTATCATAGCGACTATGAAAGTCATCATCTAGAGCCACGCCGACATGCGGCTTTCAGTCGATGTCTTGCACACTAAGTGAAAAGAGCATGCACCGGGCTCTCTCAAACCATAAATAACAGGGCACAAAATGCTTACGACATAATGTGCACACTAAATGCCTACGATATCCTGTGCCATCATAATCCTGTGCTATCAACACCATCATCATCATGTGCCATGTCATCTCACGACAAAATTTACGCTTTTTAATAAGTATAGCTAGATGTCTATCTATTACATATCATAGCAAGCAATCCTAATGCATAGCATTTACAGGACGTCACAGTCAAGCCCAAGGCATATCCTTTACAGCAGTGGTTCTCAACCGGTGGGGAATTCCCCCCCAGGGGGGAATTTCATGGTTTCCAGGGGGGGGGGGGGGAATGAAGACCATTTCAAGATCGTGTTAATACAAGAACCGATTACTTGACATAGTTTTTCCCTTCATACTTTACAGTTATGTATGTCTCGTCCTTCTAAAATTCATTTTATAAAGTAAGTAGACCCACAAATCATGTTTTATGTGGATGTCTAGACTTGTTTTAGTATATGCTATTACATTTGCCTTCCACTTTTACGTATACTGTGTAGGGGTGAGGGGATTTTTAGATAGGAAATATGAAAGGAGGGGGGAATGACGTTCTGAAAATACGGTGAAGGGGGGAACGGGCCAAATTTTTATAGGAAGGGGGGGAATGGCGTTCTGAAAATATGGTGAAGGGGGGAATGGGCCGAAAAAGGTTGAGAACCACTGCTTTACAGGATGTCAAGCCAGCCTTAGCATTCTGTGATTGTTCGTGCTTCCTGGGCAAGTTTAAGTTTTCCATTGTTGTCTAAACGACCAGCACACATACCATTGTACACCAATACGAAACGACCGCAACGCGGTCTGCTGTCAGATTGGATGTTGTCTAATAGTCTAATATGGTCTCTAATATCTCTGTCGCCGCTGCTAAGGTGCTGTGACTTTTGTAGTGCTGTAATTGTAATGTAATGTAGGCGATCATCATTGGTACCATTTTTTTTTGTTTTTCAACTAAACGTGCTTTTTTCGGTTAATCACAGAGCGAAACTGTAAAAAAAGGAATAAAAAACAGTAAAAACACAAATTGACTGAATAAAAGATAAATATAGCGGTGTCTCGCTAATCATCATCACCACCACCATCACCATCATCATCATCATCATCATCATCATCATCATCATCATCATCATCATCATCATCATCATCATCATCATCATCATCATCATCATCATCATCATCATCATCATCATCATCGTCATCGTCGTCATCATCGTCATCATCATCATCATCATCATCATCATCATCATCATCATCATCATCATCATCATCATCATCATCATCATCATCATCATCATCATCGTCATTATCATCATCGTCATCGTCATCATCATCATCATCATCATCATCATCATCATCATCATCATCATCATCATCATCATCATCATCATCATCATCATCATCGTCATCGTCATCATCATCATCATCATCATCATCATCATCATCATCATCATCATCATCATCATCATCATCATCATCATCCATCACCACTAGCATCATTATTATAAGCTCCCACTTATGCCATCATGTGAGGTGAATTGCTTCAGCACTCAGTGGGTGGCACTGGCTAGTGTCTGTATTCTCTGTGATCTGTGATGGTTGCCGCTTTACTATACTGCCCTAAAACTATCTTGTGTATCATTCGTCTGTAGTTATCTGTGGTCTTAGATACATCATCTTCTTCCACTTTTGCTCGTTAAGAGAGATAGTGCGCAGAGAGAGAGAGAGAGAGAGAGAGAGAGAGAGAGAGAGAGAGAGAGAGAGAGAGAGAGAGAGCATCGAAGCGTGTTGGGTGGCTAGTGGCATTGCCTATGACATTTTTTGGTAGGTGATGTTAGTGCATTCTGTGTTTCATTAAAGTATGCTTTCTCTGGTAAGTATATCTGATTTGTCCTTCTACAGAATTGAACCAGCCACTTACTGACAGTGGACTACAACGATTCTGTCACGCACAAAAAGGTATGCCTATCCTTCCCCTATGTGTAACGTGTACGGATATCTGTTTAGCTGAGCTATCTGTATGGAAAACATGAAGTATCTCTGCGAACTCGCCAGAAAAAAAAATGACACATAAGAGCACATAGTCTGTGGTGACTATGTTGTTATCTCTCTTACTATATTGTATGTGTATCGTTATCTTTCTTGCTATGTATTAACTACGTGACTATCTTCTTTACTCGATTTGTCTCATGAGTGTATATCACACGACAACAAAATACTCTGTCTCTTCACATATTCTGTGTGTATAATATACAATGTCTATATGCTATTACTTGTGTGCTCTATGTAACCTATACTTCCTTCTACAGTATGCTATTACTTGTGTGCTCTATGTAACCTATACTTCCTTCTACAGCTTTATAGGTCTACAATAGACAAGCAGTGGGCAATTGACAGTTGTATACACATATACGAAGGGTCAACTCTTTACAACAGTCAGCCATACGAGGTAAGTATGTTGTCAACGGTTCTCACTGTTGTTCTGTGTTCACTAATAAAGATCAGCGGTATGGGTCATACAGTAGTACGTCAGGTGGTAATGGAAGTGGAAATAGGGAGCTGCTCCCTAAAGGTGACGGCATATTGTACTATATAAATAGTCTAACCCCCCAGCATCAGAAGAAGGAATTACTAGCAAAACATAAAGAAGACCCGTCTTTAATAGTACTTCATGTCATGTGACGTCATAATCCAGAGCCTCAAGTGCCAACATTTTTATCTCTGATATGTCTTAAAAAGTATGAAGTGAAATATTTTTTCTGTAGATAAACATACAATCAAAATAATGGGTGTAACATGTTTGTTAAATATATATATATTGGTGTTTTTCTCCACGGCTACCTGGCGTCCCATACTTACAATTGTAAAAGACGCGTGGAAGATTGGAAAAGATAGTGCTCACTATATCTTAGCCCTTGGAGCAACACATTAGTGTGTTGAATAGCAAGTCATTATCTAATACCTGAAGTTACAAATAGTGGTGGAAATACTACACAAGACTCTATTGTGCTATCAACTCATCACCCGAAGCTACAAACGTGTTGGACAATATTACTGAGCTAATATCAACTGTCGGAAACGCGCTATCACCATAGCTATTACCGATTAATTGTCTCATCACTACATCTTGTTCTATTATGGCCACTATTAAGAAAAATGTCTTTCTCTTTTTTATCTGGTAAAGAATTCACTGAAAAAAAATCAATCTTACACGCAACCTTAAAACAGTACACAACACCCAAACTCACACATGCCACCTCTGTGGTACCTTATACAACAGGAAAGACACTTTAAAACAACACATAAAACACATCACCAAACACCACTTACACCCGCAACAATGGAAAATACAGCATCAAACACTACAGCATGAACCAAAACATCAAGAAAAAGGGAAAGCACTAACAGACACACACATATCTATAAAACAGAAACTTGACAAAGTGAAAACAGAGGAAGCCGATGTAGAAATAGATGAGGAAGTAGAGATGGATGAGGAACCCAAACACCATAGACGAAATCCCCGACGACGAAGTCCAGCAGAAATATAGAGACAACTGTTCAGCCCTTAGGACACATCAGAAAATCAAGAAACATATATCGACCTACAATTTCATTTCATCGATCAGACTCAGACATGTAAAACCAATATATGCTAGTCAGCCAAACCGCTTCAAGGTAAATTATTCCCATCACATGATGTTATGACATACGGAGACAAAAGAACTTAGAGTTTTCCACTCATCCTCAAGTAATGCATGCCAGCTTAGTTAACAAGGAACAAGACTTTGACGACTTGATAGCCATAGTTCAGGACAGTGACTTGTTTAATTACGCCCTGCACAACAGACCTCACACCAAGTACATGGTAAAGACAATCCCCACGACTAGTTTCTACATATATCACATTAACGAGCACCCGATAGGGTGCTCATTAGAGGATGTACCTGACCACATAAGACACAATAGGGGTATTTTACAACATGACTCAAACCTTAAGCTATTCACTGACAATTATTGTTTCTTTCGATGTCTGGAGGTATCTAATGGGTGACCTGTTGAGAATCTTAGGAAACCGACATATCGCTTAGCAAACCATTGGCATAGATATCAAAATTTAGAGTCGTTAGACAGCTTCACTTGTGTTAGGCTTATTGACCTTCGGCTATAGAAAATTGTTTTGAAGTAAATGTACACATATTTGAGTTCAATGAGACCTAGGCCCTGGTCCTCAAACTTCGTAGTATGTGAGAACAATACAAAAATTTTGCGAGTACTATTATATAATGGCCACTTTATGTGCATCAATGATAGAGTAGCCAAGTCATTCGGGTGTAGTGAGTTATGGAAATGTTTAGATATTGTAAACTAATAAGCACCGGTGTTTAGTTACTCAAAATATTAGCGGCCTATGATAACGAGGAAACCAAGGGGTCTTTTGCCAGGAGTACATCATCTCATTAGAAAGACTACAAGAGACTCGCTTGCCCCCACACGAGGCATTCATTCGCAGTTGAAAAACTCCAATATTTCAGTTGCTGATTACGCAGCATCAGGAGTATGGAGCGAGAACCATATGGTGACACTGGCAGACTGTTTGCGCTGGTACAACATGGACGTAAAGCCTATTATTGGAACCTTAGAGGCACAAGGTGAATCTTATAAGGAGTTAGGTGTAGATATTTTGAAGGATGCCACCTCAGTTCTCGGGGTGACCCTAAAGTATTTGTTTAAGACCATTCTCTAAAACATCTCCTTTGCTCTGTGTTCCAATAAAGAGAGTGATCTGCACACCACCGTTAGAAAGAACATTGTTGGGGGACCCTCGATCATATATCACTGGCATCATGAGTTAGGTAAGACTAGGATTCGAGGGGGTAAGGTAGTTGAGAGTGTGAAAGGGTACGATGCAAACGCTATACACCTGGGGGATCTGACGCAAAACATGCCCACAGGTTTTCCTGTGATACGAAATGCAGAAGATAGGTTCAAGCCCCATAAAACTAGAGTTTATATCGTCTAGTGCATAGAGAGGTTGGCATGGGTACAGCATAGTCAAGGCATAGAACTAAAATCCCAGTTTAATGGGCGGGATATATCTCTAGGACGTAGGAGTTGATGGGTGGGATAACAATACCCGAACCGTCTATCAGTTTCGCAGGTGCGTATTGCCAAGGACACCCAGACTGTGTGCTGACACATGGTCTTGATGTTAACCCGGTGAGCCAGAAATCCATGGCTGAACTGTATGCCAACATGCGTGAGATTCGCGAGTATCTGGTGAACGGCCCGTTCCTCGGCATCTCATACTGGTCTCCATCCAGTAAACTGGGACTCAGATCAAAGACATACAACGTATAGTCATACGTGAATTGATTTTAGTCAACTGAGTTGCCGGCGTCTTTGCCCACAAGACCCATGGCTAGGTTAGTATCAAATAGGCTCGTACCTATTGGTTACGCTCAAAGTCCATGGTCAGTGGTTTACTGGTGGCAGCTCTACCATCGAAGGTTACGTTCAGATACGTCAAACCAAAAATTTGAAAATTATACGGGTTATAGTTGTAGGAACCGTTAAAAGCTGATGATGTAATAAGTCCAATCACGATGCAAGTGAGAGTTTGACTCATAAATAGATTGTCTTGTGTGTGAGATAGAATACCTCGAGGGATAGCTAATATTTTTAGCACCACACGCTTGAACTGAAATGTTGCGTTGGCTCTCATGAAGGCTTTCTCGTTGGCGAGCACCATGGCAGGATTTAGCCTGGCTTTACGAACCACCAGCGTGGTATACGTTATAATGGATGAAAAAACCAAGCGCCTCATCGGGGGCCAAGAGGTTAAAGGTGGCTTTGGACGGAGTCAGCTTAATTTTCACATCAACACCATTTATCATGTAGCGGTTTTGCATAAAGATGCCAGCGTGTAGTCGACCCATCATATCTATTTCTTGACTCTCACTGGCTAGTTGACGTCGTTTTCTTAGTCCATTGTTGTTTTCGCCTTGCGTGTCATCAAGGAATTTGGCTGTGTCATAGTATTAGAGGGCGGCTGAGAGATGACTCTTTTTAGCTTCCTCGCAATTGTTCAACGTCGTTTCCAGGTAGGCTCTATTCTGATATGTATTTTCACTAGGAGTGATTAGCGTGTCGTTGATTGGGACATCCACATGAGAAAATAAACTGTGCATTAAGTAGTTGACTGTAGCCGTGGATGGTAGTTTGTCACCATTGGGTAGTGTGACTTTAGCTCTGACGTGTAAGAAAGTGTTAAACAGATCCAGGTACTCTTCACTGGAACTAAAGATTTCAAATTCTATAGGTACGCCTGGGACTGGCGACTCTAAAGGGTTATCTCCAGAAACTGTCCGTCTTCAACGGCTGTCTGCGTGGGTAGTACACTAAATAGATCCAAGCCAGATTGAAGAGACTCGCAGGAATGAGGGTGAATCAGAGCCATTGTGCAAAGATATTCGAGTACTGCTGCTTGCTCTTCTGAACTCGACGAGGTGCGGGGTTCAGTGTTATACGTTTACTGGGCTCACCAGGTGGCGCTGCACGTATCTTTCTTCTAATACCGCTACACGATTGGCTAACGTGGTTGACAGCTCCTTGCAGTAGACGCTGAACGGCTTGCTTGGCGTGTTCTTTAAATGATTCCCCAAAATTCCTACCAGCTAAAGCGTCTTGGGCCACTCGCAGACCCGTACCGACACCTTCTCTGAGTAAGGCCTGACCACCGGTCTTTAGCCAGGGTAGAATCGTGCGACCGAGTCCACTGAAGAAACTACCGATACCACGACCTCTCTGATTCAGACCACCCACAAATCACCGACATGCCATGTCCAGCTTGGTTACAGTAAAAGTCTTCGTACAGTTTGGGGTTTCGACGTAATACCATGCAATTCACCATTATTGTAGGCATGATCTCTTCCGATTTAGAAAATGTAACGTCAGCACTGAAGTCCCGGTAGTGAATGAGATCTTTGTGCACATATTGGTGGTTAAAAGTATTTCTACCGTGTCGAAGGAGTAACGATCTCAGCGGTACGTAGTGAGGTTTGTCGTAGGCGCGAAACACTGAGGCCGAGAGCTGATTCATGATAGCAACCATCCTTAGTAGTGGGATATTGGCGTCTCCGACTGGTCTCGCCGCTATGAGATTGCAATAGACGTAGACATTTTGCAGGTCGTCATTCAGGTCTATTGCCACTTGGCCTTCCATTATTGAGTTGGCATGCGTTATCCTCGAGGATGGAAGTCCTAATATCTCTAAATATAACCCCTGCCCCCGCTTTGAATAATTTCAAGATGACTTTATTTGATGCATTGTCGAAATATATTCTGACTCGCGTCTGATCATCCACTTCCATCTCTTTCATTATTCGATTTAGCTACGGTATAAACGCGTCTGGTGAGGTTATAGGTCTGGAGGACACAGCCCTCTGGATATTCCTCTGTCGGGTGAGTTGTATTTTATCCATACTTCATTCTCTAACACATTGCAGTAGCAGTTGTGAAATTGAATTTCCGCCATACCCACTTCGCAATGTTGATTCACCTCAATAGTCTGCGGTAACTTGACGAAATAGTGACCTGGAGTGTTCTTGTGAAACATGTTCGGCGAAGCATTGCTCGGTAATGTCACGTAGAAACTCATATTTTAGGGCTTGGTAGCATGTAATCCAGGCAACTGCTTAGAAGAGCAATCCACAGCTTGCCCTCGGCTGCGTCGACCCTGTCTCTAGACAGATTAATTAGTGATACGCCAATGACGGTAAATATAACGACCAGTTGACAGAAGAAGACAATCTCTAACCGCGGTATTCGTTATCCAAACAAAGGACACGTTATTTCCCCTTCTGGGCTATTTTGTGGGTTAGTTTCCACAATGGTTTCGTCCATTAGTATCTGATTAGGTCTGAGATCCAACTGTTGAATGATTTGGGATAACCAAACTACTTGACTAAATACTCTTTACCACCACCTCGCCTGAGTCTTTCTTGTAAGACTGTTTCAACGCGATACACTTGCTTGTCTCCGACGAGTTGTATTTCATCTGAGTAAAATGAGCCTTGAAGTTTTTCCCCTGAATCGTCTTTTAACACATATGTCACCGTACTGATCTGGTGTATACGACTGACGGTAAACAGTTCTTCTGTCCACGAGAGCATGTATCCCATTTTAAAACGGCTGTTTGGGTTGAGCCAGTCGGACTCTATCGCAGTTGTAAAATGCACTTTTCTGTCGATCTGATACAAATTATTCCACATCTCTTCTTGATTCGTATAGTTGACTTGCACGGGCGCCATGTGAATACTTCTGTGATACGAACCGTTGTTGTTTCGGATCAGCTTATCTATCCCATCGACGTAGCGAAATTTATTGGTCTTAATGAAATAGCGCCACATTTTACTTTCAGGGTTCGATTGAATCTTTCCACTATCGCGGCTTTCACATCCTCATTCTCAGTGGTAAAGAAATGCACACCTCGATCTTTCAGAAATTTTAAGAAGGTCCGGTTGACAAATTCTATTAATCCTTTATCGGTCTGAAAATTTATTGGTTGTCTATCAGCAAATATTTTACTCACGGCGTCCACTAGCTCTTTCCCCGTTTTCTTCTTGATCTGAATGGCCCAAGCATATTTACTAAACACATCGAGACACGTCACTAGGTACGACATTCCATCATTGTCTCTTTGTAATTGTCTCATATCTATCAAATCAGCTTGAAACTGTTGATTTATACCACCGGTTATGGTTTGACGCCTCTGGAAACGACGACGGATCGGTTTATGCAAAGTCTACGTATCCTGGTGTCGTAGCCAAGTCTCTATAATCTTTAATTTAGTATTCCATTTTAAAGCGGCGGCTCCGCCGTAGGCTCCGGGATCCTGAGGATCGTATTAATATTATTTTTTATTTGCGCAGCCATTTTCCCCACTTGGGTGTAGGTATCTTACTCTTCTTCTTATTTCGACTGAACTTGTAAGGTGGTGTTATCTCGACTACTTTGGGGTCGACTACTTGACATTTAGCCAGTGTTGGTTGAAACGTTTAAATAGGTGTTGGTTGAAGCGATGTCTCGACTACTGAAGCCGGTAAAGTGCTGACTTCGGGTTTTTGTTCTTTGATATCCACTGTCTCTAATGGCTTATGCCTGTACTGCTCAAGTCGATTCACGTGCCACTGCAAAGTTTGTTCATACATGCAGGCTTTTTCCCGCGGTGGTAGATCTTCCGTTTCCAGGACTTGTTGCATTTGATGATCCAAATCACACAAGTTATCTGTTAGTGTGAGGGTGGTACATAGGGTTTCTCCAGCACTGAGGATCGATCAGGATCATTTTCTTCATTATAAGCCCACGACACCTTTCAACACGTTTAGAATAGGACATAATAAAGCGCCCATGAAACCACCTTGTTGCAAAATTTGTTTCCGCTTCTTGATAGATAGTCTCTTACGCGTGAGCACTCCCAGACTGTTCTTGTGCCGCTGCATCCGTCTCTTCTGAGCCGGTGTCAGTGGAATACTACCCTTTAACACATTGTGACAGCACTCGCATATTGATTGGATGAGGTCCGGGGAAGCCGATTTAATTACAGCTTTCAAGTCAGCAGGCTTCGCCTCGCCCAGAAACAGCAGCATGGGCCCGTGACGTTTCACCAGATTAGACATATTATTTAGGGACGTAGACGACTTGACATTGATCAGGAAATAAATGACTTCGTAAGCTGAGTTGATTCGGTGTTTCCTGTCGAAGGTCAAAAAGCAAATAACCGTATGGAGCCGCTGTCGCGTCCTTAAAATTCTCTTTGATATATGACACGCGGTCTGGGTACAACTGTTTGGCCAGGTTGGTAATCTGAGACCCGTCACGTGGGTTCTTAAACACCACTAGGTAATGTGAATTGAAACTGACGGTTCTCTGTTCTTTATTTTTCCCAAAGAGATTCTGGACTATATAAATGACGCTGAGGTTGCGATGATATCTACCCTTAGTAAATAGCTTAGTCACCATATCATCTGTCTCGAACGTTAGGTCATCTATTACCACTAGCCGACGTTTATCGCCTGTCCACTGTTCCATATCCGGCCTTCGTTAAACTGAATACCCTTCATAGTCTCATACATGGATTGACATTCTCTGTAGAACCATATAGTCTCCTCTGGAATCGGATAGACCATGTCTGATAGATGAGCCAGAAACTTTTGGACAAAGACGGATTTTCTACACCCTGTTGGCTCTGCAATCAGAGCCGTAAAAGGATGTTTCCACCTCGGATCCATGACTAATAATAACTATCTACCCACCTACGTCACGTATTTTATGGGAGTCTTTGTTCTCTCTGGTCTTCGTCCTCACATCACATAACGTAATACTGGACAGGGTAAGGAATATCTTATTTGTTTCTCTGTTGTCTTCGTCCTCACATCACATAACGTAATACTGGACAGGATAAGGAATATCTGATGTTGTTTTTTTCCCTCTAGTCTCTGTGCGTACATCACATGACGAGTTGTCATCACAGTGCACGGACTCTGTTGCACCTGGCCACAATCCCAATTTGTACCTCAGAATCCCAATGTGTGTACCCCAGAATCCCAATATGTGTACATAAGAATCCAATATGTGAGCCCCAGAATCCCAATATGTGTGCCTCAGAATCCCAATGTGTGTAGCCCCGAATCCCAATGTGTGTACATCAGAATCCCAATATGTGTACCTCAAAATCCCAGTGTGTGAACTTCGAATGTGTGTACATTGGAATTCGAATGTGTGTACCACAAAATCCCACGGGCTTATTCTGGGTACATTTTATAATTGAGAAATTTTGCCTGAGTGGCGGCCTAATCAGCCTGCACATGTTGACGAATAACTGCCGAGGGATTGTTAATGTGCATTACGTGCTGGCCTGGTTTCCAAATAAGGAATCTACATACCCACAGGCCTCACAATCTCTATAAACACGTTGTATAACCCACATTCCTCACAATCTCTACATACACGTTGTATACCCCACATACCTCACAATCTCTATATACACGTTGTATAACCCATATACCTCACAATCTTTATATACATGTTGCATAACCCGTAGACCTCAAAATCTCTATATAAACGTTGTATAAGCCACACACCTCACAATCTCTATATACAGGTAGTATAACCCACATACCTCACAATCTCTGCATACACGTAGTATAACACACATACGTTACAATCTCCATATATACGTTGCATAATCCATATACATCACAATTTCTATATACACGTTGTATAACCCACATACCTCACAATCTCTATATACACGTTGTATAACTATCACACGATTTTCTTAGGATAAGGGCGTGTGATGGTCGTTGTCTAGGTAACGATACTCCTGGTGTGTCAATTGAGCTCTCTCACTGTCTTACACTATGACTCACCCCCGCAGTGCACATTCACCAGTCAGTAAACAAGATCGATTTTGGCGCACATAATCCTTTAATACAGAAATAACACAGACCCACGGACAAACGGAACATGTTTATAAATCCAGAACACAATGTAATCCACCGAAGAGATATATATTCCTCACAACTCTACACGCACACATCAATGCCTTCTCACGGCCTGCTGAATCTCAAATTCATAGACATGTAGTCCAGCTACTATCCACGGCTGGATCTCACACAATACGACCCACCCACTGGGTCGGAGCCTCTGCTCACTATGTAACCCACTCTGGGTTTTAGGACTGCATTCACAGCTCGGAGAATCACACAACACAGTTCTCCGTCGACGACCGACTCGTTCGGTGTCTAAAACTCAACTCACTTAAACGACCTGACCCGCAGTCGGTCTCTTCTCTCACTGACTTTCCAGTATCCTGACTTCACACAACACTCAACTGTCTTTCGCCCCATCCACCCTAGGGGTATCCACTCACAACCGCCCCATTATTTCTCAGGGTTGATTGTTTTACTCGTAGCCAGGTCACTCACCTTACTGTCAATGACCCAGGCATATGTCATTATCCCCCTCCCCCCTTAAAAGAAAACATCGTTTTCAAATGTTGGGAGACTAATACTTATCAAATATGTGACCCAGACATATTGCCTGGGTAGTCGTAAGTATAAATCCAACTTACTCTAACTACCACACTAAATAATACATCAAATGCTCATAGTACACTCCCCTATTCCCCACACATCAATACATCCAACTTTCTATCTTGTGTACCAATGCATGAACTAATACATCACATAATAATAATACATCATAGGAAACATCATATCTGTGTATCTGCAGGTCTCTTAACATCCTCAAAAAGACACCAGCTATTTGTGTACCGACCCTATATCAGGTGGTTCTTTTCTTGCCTCAAACCTCCACCTATGATTCCTGTCGATGCTGTGTCTACCCTTCATATACCCATGCCTCATGTTTCCTATATCTTTAACACATCTGTTTGCTAATCCTGGTTCAGTGATGTCGTTAACACTCTTTTGAACTGCGTTAACATTGCTATCTGCATATTGTACTGTTACACTGGAGTCTCTGTTTAGTCTGACCTCTTTATTAAATCCTGGCCAATATACCTGGCATCCTGTTCTATGCTGCTTCCGCCTTACTCCTATGTGCCCTGCACATGCCCTATCCCTGAGCTGATTCTAGTATCTCGGTCTCTATATGCTAAAGGTACATCCTACTTGCCCACATGCAGTTCTGCCATCTGAAAACCTGCGAGTGAGAACATTATTCTTCCTTCCAAAGCACCATCTACCCTTCTTTGATTGCCTATGTCTCACTTTACCACACCCTTGGAAACATTTGTTCAGAGTAGTATCTTGTCTCTGGGAGTCACTAACAGCTATATTTGAGATCCATTCTCACCTGCTCAGCTGTACTATCGTTGTCCTCTGTGTCTACTTCAAGTGCCACTTTTTCTTCAGCTATACTCTCTAATTTAGGTTTTCTTTTAGTAACTACCCCGTTACTACTTACACTATGTTTCTGGTCCCAATAAACTACTTCTTCTTCTGTACAATCTTTAACTCCTGGCACGTTTCCGATGATCAAATCTGCCACTGGTGAGTCTAAAACACACGCTACCACTCTTCCTGTGATATATGGTGTTTTACTGCTATCACGGCTAATGGGTAGAATTCTACTGTCCCATTAAATGTTATGGATCTAATCTTTTTCCCTGTATAATCCGAGGGATGCACTAAACTCTTTCTAACTCCGATGGACGTACATCCGGAATCCCTAATTGTTAACGCTGGCCTATCATTAACAAATTCATGGTGCATCTTCAGACTTCTTCCTTCATGCACTGCTGATCCTGCTTTAACTGTGTGACCACATATTAAGACTGGCTGACCGTCTTTTTCAAAAAGAGGTTTGCACCCACTACAATCTTCATTGTTCAGCGTCTCAATTACTTGCGCTGCATTTGAGTGCCCTGTTTCTCTCATCCTACATTGATGGCTGACATGCCCCTTCTTTCCACATTTGAAACAGATGATCTCCTTCCTTGCGTTACTTGTTGGCTCACTGGATGGTTGTGCATCACACTGTAGCTGCCTTGTGTCTCCAGCTCCCACAATTCCAACATCCGGCATAATTTGGACGTCTCTGGAAATTCCCTCTTCTAGTATGGGTACCGTCCTACTCTACCAACATTGTTTCCTCGGAAACCATTATCTTGAAGTTCTTGCTGCTCACCTTTATGTGCTGAATCCACACTTTTCGCCCTTGGTCTGATGACTGGATTCTGGTCCTGTTTAGTGTACGCTGCACAGACTATTTCCTCACTCTATTAGTTTACCAATAGATACGTTAGGATGTGCAGTCATGTAGTTTTGCCCTAACTGTGACATTGTGTCTATGTCCTTTGGCTTACGTTCCTCAAAGAAAGCCACTAAATTGGTATTACATGAAGCTAATACTTTGTCTCTTAACACTAAATCTACTAATTTATTAAAATCTTTCCCTACTTCTGCGAGCTCCATCCATTTGTTAAATGTGTTCTTTACTGTGTTAACAAAGTCTGTGAAATCTTGATTTGTCTCTGGCACTAACTGTCTAAACTTTGTTCTACATCCATGTTCAGTTAGGTGGAACTTTGTCAGCAAACGTTGACATAAGATAGTGTAGTTGTTCCTTTCTTCTACAGGAAAATTGAACATGGTGTCTAGTGCCTTACCCGTAAGAAACTCGCCCAGCCGCATCGCATACTCCGCTTCTGGAATGCCTAATGTTTTTACTGACGATTCGAATCTCCCAAGATAGGATTCAAGACAATCCCGTGTAAAGTATGGCAGTTTCAATCGTTTGATGACTGTGAAGGTCTTCTGCTTTCCTCAATTTGACCTTTCAAAGATAGTTCTAATTTTCGGAGTGCAATTTCAGCTTCCATCTTAATTTTCTCTTTCTCAATTTCCATTTTCATTTGTGTCTCTTTCTCTTCCTGAAGACGCTTGTTTTCTATTTCAGCTAACTTTATTTCCTGTAGATGTTTGTTGTCCATTTCGGCTAGTTTTACTTGCGTCTCTTCCTGTAGACGCTTGTTTTCTATTTCAGCTAGTTTTACTTGTGTCTCTTCCTGTAGACGCTTGTTTTCTATTTCAGCTAACTTTACTTCCTGTAGACGTTTGTTTTCCATTTCAGCTAGTTTTACTTGTGTCTCTTCCTGTAGACGCTTTGCCTCGCGTTCATTATGCCTCTCCTCTCTTTCCGTCTGTTTTTGTTCTTTTGCTTCTGCATACTCCTGTAACTCTTTACCTTTCAGGCCTATTCGTTCACCTGCTTCAATATATTCCATTAAAGTAGGCATCTTGTACTTGTGAACACGTTGCTGTCTGTCAGCCAACTATAAATGTGACGACTCTGCTGTTAGTCTTTGTGTCACTTCCCTAAGTACACCAGCACTCCCTGTGTACGTAAATTCGTAGTGCTAAAATATCACTCTGTACTCACCCAGTCACTCTATAAGCACTAGGTAGTGAGGGGGGAAGTATCACCTATACTCCCTCGCATATATATCTATGACCACAAGTTCATAAAGTCCCTGGAAATATTGTTAAACATACATATAAATACATATACAAACAAATGGATGATAACAGTAAGTGGTGCCTATAAAACGCTAGACGCATAGGCTAGTGACACACATACAGATGATTACATAGAAATAAAAACCACTAACATTGACATGCCCATGTAAAAACACAACTGTGCGCGTAATATATAAATATAAACTGACACCGACCACTAGACAGTAGAAATGACGAAAGATCACAATAATAACATATATCTGACCACAACAAATATCATATGTGAATATAACGAAAAGAAGAAAGAGAAAGGAAAAAAAAATATAGCGTAAAAATATACACAAATCTGACGTCAGGCAACTCGGCTCTAGATATTGGTTAGGACTATTCCAATGCCACTGCACGACACGGTAACTCATTAACGTTTTCCTTACAAATCAATATCTTAAGCACCAGAAATACCCACGTTTCACAAGGCCTATCCTGATGTAGATAGAGATCGCAAAAAGTGCCTATCAACAACTACATGTAATAACACACTCACACACACACACACACACATATATATATATATACACACACACACACACACACACACACACACACACACACACACACACACACACACACACACACACACACACATAAACGATAACGACAGTTAAGACTATGAGAGAGCAAACAAGATGTCCAACTGGTTGGCCGATAAATCTGTCCTTATTGATCCGTCGACAAAAGTTCTTATTTTAATAATTTTTCACAATATGCTTGGAATGTATATTGGTAAATGTTCCGAAATGTCTACGATATTCCAAATTTGTTGCGTGGTGACTTAATTTTACGAAGTGATCACAAGTTCAAACCGTCGAAAAAATTGAAGATGATGATTGATTATCCACAATGTTCTGTCTCGACACAGTCCGTCACGTTATTGTACTTTCCTTGGACGTGGTGGCCCCAAAGTAATAATCCAAACGTCTTTCTACCTTCGTTGCGGAGATGACACTTCGTTGTAAAATGTTTGCTCATAACAGATTAATGGTCACAAAGGGATTGAACAAAGACGCACATAAAGTCTGGCTTTCTTTCAAAACAACCTTGTTTTGTTCATTCACAATGAGTCATCTTGACCACAATAGGCCGTGGAAATTTTCCTGAGTACCTTTACTCCTTCCACCCCAACTCACAATGTCACTCTCAATTTCTCTTTATCACCCTCAGTGAAAAATTCCTCCGTAAAAACAGTTTCCACACAACCTTGACAGCCCCACCCGGCTGCTCTTTTAACTCCGTGGAAAGTCACACTTAATCTGTCTGTAAAATGCCCGGAAACTTTTCCGTCAGACACGAACACTTTCCACTTCTGCCCCCAAACGGCTGTGGTAGGGGTAACGTAACTCTCCCCCTTCCTATTAACTGCGTCGACCTGCGAACACACAGTGCGCTTGTCTCGCACACACACACCTGTCAGGGTATCCTCCAGCTAGTATCTTGGCGCCGACTTTTACCTGTGCTGTCTGCTGGCGCTTCTGTCTCTTGACCTATAAACACATGCGCCTGGCCTCTCAACCCGAACATTCCGTGCTGTTTGTGACTAGTGACTACACCCGTCACCGTAGTCGACTCTCCCGATTGATCTGTGCTGCGTTAATTCTCTGACACCCCCGCTCGCTTCAGCGATATGGTTGGTATCCAATTCACCTGTAGTGAACTTGACGTGAACTGACTGTTAGCTTGTGATTTCTGCTGAGTATTTTCCCCGCGCGCTGACTAGTTTGATGGAACGAAGTCACAGATAATAACTCCTCTCTTCAGCGAAGAGCCCACCGATATCTCAACATTGCACGGTGTTCCTTGACCGAATGCAGCTGTCAGAAATTCTTTACTAAGCGACGAGCTCCCAGTTATCACACGATTTTCTTACGATAAGGGCGTGTGATGGTCGTTGTCTAGGTAACGATACTCCTGGTGTGTCAATTGAGCTCTCTCACTGTCTTACACTATGACTCACCCCCGCAGTGCACATTCACCAGTCAGTAAACAAGATCGATTTTGGCGCACATAATCCTTTAATACAGAAATAACACAGACCCACGGACAAACGGAACATGTTTATAAATCCAGAACACAATGTAATCCACCGAAGAGATATATATTCCTCACAACTCTACACGCACACATCAATGCCTTCTCACGGCCTGCTGAATCTCAAATTCATAGACATGTAGTCCAGCTACTATCCACGGCTGGATCTCACACAATACGACCCACCCACTGGGTCGGAGCCTCTGCTCACTATGTAACCCACTCTGGGTTTTAGGACTGCATTCACAGCTCGGAGAATCACACAACCCAGTTCTCCGTCGACTACCGGACTACCGACTCGTTCGGTGTCTAAAACTCAACTCTCTTAAACGACCTGACCCGCAGTCGGTCTCTTCTCTATCTGAATTTCAAGTATCCTGCCTTCACACAACACTCAACTGTCTTTCGCCCCATCCACCCTAGGGGTATCCACTCACAACCACCCCATTATTTCTCAGGGTTGATTGTTTTACTCGTAGCCAGGTCACTCACCTTACTGTCAATGACCTAGGCATATGTCATTACCCCCCCCCCCCCCCCCTTAAAAGAAACATCGTTTTCAAATGTTGGGAGACTAATACTTATCAAATATGTGCCCCAGACATATTGCCTGGGTAGTCGTAAGTATAAATCCAACTTACTCTAACTACCACACTAAATAATACATCAAATGCTCATAGTACACTCCTCTATTCCTCACACATCAATACATCCAACTTTCTATCTTGTGTACCAATGCATGAACTAATACATCACATACTAATAATACATCATAGGAAACATCATATCTGTGTATGGGCAGGTCTATTAACATCCTCAAAAAGACACAAGCTATTTGTGTACCGACCCTATATCAGGTGGTTCTTTTCTTGCCTCAAACCTCCACCTATGATTCCTGTCGATGCTGTGTCTACCCTTCATATACCCATGCCTCATGTTTCCTATATCTTTAACACATTTGTTTGCCAATCCTGGTTCAGTGATGTCGTTAACACTCTTTTGAACTGCGTTAACATTGCTATCTGCATATTGTACTGTTACACTGGAGTCTCTGTTTAGTCTGACCTCTTTATTAAATCCTGGCCAATATACCTGGCATCCTGTTCTATGCTGCTTCCGCCTTACTCCTGTGTGCCCTGCACATGCCCTACCCTGAGCTGATCTAGTATCTCGGTCTCTATATGCTAAAGGTACCACTCCTTGCCCACGTGCAGTTCCATCCTCTGAAAACCTGCGAGTGAGACCATTATTCTTCCTTCCAAAGCACCATCTACCCTTCTTTGATTGCCTATGTCTCACTTTACCACACCCTTGGACACATTTGTCCAGAATAGTATCTTGTCTCTGGGATTCCCTACAGCTATATTTGAGATCCATTCTCAGCTGCTCAGCTGTCCTATCGTTGTCCTCTGTGTATACTTCAAGTGCCACTTTTTCTGCAGCTATACTCTCTAATTTAGGTTTTCTTTTTGTAACTACCCCGTTACTACTTAAACTATGTTTCTGGTCCCAATAAACTATTTCTTCTTCTGTACAATCTTTAACTCCTGGCACGTTTCCGATGATCAAATCTGCCACTGGTGAGTCTAGAACACACGCTACCACTCTTCCTGTGATATATGGTGTTTTTACTGCTATCACGACTAAAGGGTAGAATTCTACTGTCCCATTAAATGTTATGGATCTAATCTTTTTCCCTGTATAATCCTAGGGATGCACTAAACTCTTTCTAACTCCGATGGACGTACATCCGGAATCCCTAATTGTTAACGCTGGCCTATCATTAACAAATTCATGGTGCATCTTCAGACTTCTTCCTTCATGCACTGCTGATCCTGCTTTAACTGTGTGACCACATATTAAGACTGGCTGACCGTCTTTTTCAAAAAGAGGTTTGCGCCCACTACAATCTTCATTGTTCAGCGTCTCAATTTTTTGCGCTGCATTTGAGTGCCCTGTTTCTCTCATCCTACATTGATGGCTGACATGCCCCATCTTTCCACATTTGAAACAGATGATCTCCTTCCTTGCGTTACTTGTTGGCTCACTGGATGGTTGTGCATCACACTGTGCTGCCTTGTGTCTCCAGCTCCCACAATTCCAACATCCGGCATAATTTGGACGTTTCTGGAAATTCCCTCTTCTGTATGGGTACCGTCCTACTCTACAAACATTGTTTCCTCGGAAACCATTATCTTAAAGTTCTTGCTGCTCACCTTTATGTGCTGAATCCACACTTTTCACCCTTGGTCTGATGACTGGATTTTGGTCCTGTTTAGTGTACGCTGCACAGACTATTTCCTCACTCTATAGTTTACCAATAGATACTTTAGGATGTGCAGTCATGTAGTTTTGTCCTAACTGTGACATTGTGTCTATGTCCTTTAGCTTACGTTCCTCAAAGAAAGCCACTAAATTGGTATTACATGAAGCTAATACTTTGTCTTTTAACACCAAATCTACTAATTTGTTAAAATCTTCCCCTACTTCTGCGAGCTCCATCCATTTGTTAAATGTGTTCTTTACTGTGTTAACAAAGTCTGTGAAATCTTGATTTGTCTCTGGCACTAACTGTCTAAACTTTGTTCTACATCCATGTTCAGTTAGGTGGAACTTTGTCAGCAAACGTTGACATAAGATAGTGTAGTTGTTCCTTTCTTCTACAGGAAAATTGAACATGGTGTCTAGTGCCTTACCCGTAAGAAACTCGCCCAGCCGCATCGCATACTCCGCTTCTGGAATGCCTAATGTTTTTAATGACGATTCGAATCTCCCAAGATAGGATTCAAGACAATCCTGGTCCGTAAAGTATGGCAGTTTCAATCGTTTGATGACTGTGAAGGTCTTCTGCTTTCCTCAATTTGACCTTTCGAAGATAGTTCTAATTTTCGGAGTGCAATTTCAGCTTCCATCTTAATTTTCTCTTTCTCAATTTCCATTTTCATTTGTGTCTCTTTCTCTTCCTGAAGACGCTTGTTTTCTATTTCAGCTAACTTTACTTCCTGTAGACGTTTGTTGTCCATTTCGGCTAGTTTTACTTGCGTCTCTTCCTGTAGACGCTTGTTTTCTATTTCAGCTAGTTTTACTTGTGTCTCTTCCTGTAGACGCTTGTTTTCTATTTCAGCTAACTTTACTTCCTGTAGACGTTTGTTTTCCATTTCAGCTAGTTTTACTTGTGTCTCTTCCTGTAGACGCTTTGCCTCGCGTTCATTATGCCTCTCCTCTCTTTCCGTCTGTTTTTGTTCTTTTGCTTCTGCATACTCCTGTAACTCTTACCTTTCAGGCCTATTCGTTCACCTGCTTCAATATATTCCATTAAAGTAGGCATCTTGTACTTGTGAACACGTTGCTGTCTATCAGCCAACTATAAATGTGACGACTCTGCTGTTAGTCTTTGTGTCACTTCCCTAAGTACACCAGCACTCACTGTGTACGTAAATTCGTAGTGCTAAAATATCACTCTGTACTCACCCAGTCACTCTATAAGCACTAGGTAGTGAGGGGGGAAGTATCACCTATACTCCCTCGCATATATATCTATGACCACAAGTTCATAAAGTCCCTGGAAATATTGTTAAACATACATATAAATACATATACAAACAAATGGATGATAACAGTAAGTGGTGCCTATAAAACGCTAGACGCATAGGCTAGTGACACACATACAGATGATTACATAGAAATAAAACCACTAACATTGACATGCCCATGTAAAAACACAACTGTGCGCGTAATATATAAATATAAACTGACACCGACCACTAGACAGTAGAAATGACGAAAGATCACAATAATAACATATATCCTGACCACAACAAATATCATATGTAAATATAACGAAAAGAAGAAAGAGAAAGGAAAAAAATATAGCGTAAAATATACACAAATCTGACGTCAGGACAACTCGGCTCTAGATATTGGTTAGGACTATTCCAATGCCACTGCACGACACGGCTAACTCATTAACGTTTTCCTTACAAATCAATATCTTAAGCACCAGAAATACCCACGTTTCACAAGGCCTATCCTGATGTAGATAGAGATCGCAAAAAGTGCCTATCAACAACTACATGTAATAACACACTCACACACACACACATACACACACACACACACACACACACACACACACACACACACACACACACACACACACACACACACAAACGATAACGACAGTTAAGACTATGAGAGAGCAAACAAGATGTCCAACTGGTTGGCCGATAAATCTGTCCTTATTGATCCGTCGACAAAAGTTCTTATTTTAATAATTTTTCACAATATGCTTGGAATGTATATTGGTAAATGTTCCGAAATGTCTACGATATTCCAAATTTGTTGCGTGGTGACTTAATTTTACGAAGGTGATCACAAGTTCAAACCGTCGAAAAAATTGACGATGATGATTGATTATCCACAATGTTCTGTCTCGACACAGTCCGTCACGTTATTGTACTTTCCTTGGACGTGGTGGCCCCAAAGTAATAATCCAAACGTCTTTCTACCTTCGTTGCGGAGATGACACTTCGTTGTAAAATGTTTGCTCATAACAGATTAATGGTCACAAAGGGATTGAACAAAGACGCACATAAAGTCTGGCTTTCTTTCAAAACAACCTTGTTTTGTTCATTCACAATGAGTCATCTTGACCACAATAGGCCGTGGAAATTTTCCTGAGTACCTTTACTCCTTCCACCCCCAACTCACAATGTCATCTCAATTTCTCTTTATCACCCTCAGTGAAAAATTCCTCCGTAAAAACAGTTTCCACACAACCTTGACAGCCCCACCCGGCTGCTCTTTTAACTCCGTGGAAAGTCACACTTAATCTGTCTGTAAAATGCCCGGAAACTTTTCCGTCAGACACGAACACTTTCCACTTCTGCCCCCAAACGGCTGTGGTAGGGGTAACGTAACTCTCCCCCTTCCTAT
This sequence comes from Cepaea nemoralis, assembly GCA_014155875.1. Classification (NCBI taxonomy): domain Eukaryota; kingdom Metazoa; phylum Mollusca; class Gastropoda; order Stylommatophora; family Helicidae; genus Cepaea; species Cepaea nemoralis. The sequence continues at coordinate 85,610 of JACEFZ010006577.1, read as the reverse complement.
TAACTGCGTCGACCTGCGAACACACAGTGCGCTTGTCTCGCACACACACACCTGTCAGGGTATCCTCCAGCTAGTATCTTGGCGCCGACTTTTACCTGTGCTGTCTGCTGGCGCTTCTGTCTCTTGACCTATAAACACATGCGCCTGGCCTCTCAACCCAACATTCCGTGCTGTTTGTGACTAGTGACTACACCCGTCACCGTAGTCGACTCTCCCGATTGATCTGTGCTGCGTTAATTCTCTGACACCCCCGCTCGCTTCAGCGATATGGTTGGTATCCAATTCACCTGTAGTGAACTTGACGTGAACTGACTGTTAGCTTGTGATTTCTGCTGAGTATTTTCCCCGCGCGCTGACTAGTTTGATGGAACGAAGTCACAGATAATAACTCCTCTCTTTCAGCGAAGAGCCCACCGATATCTCAACATTGCACGGTGTTCCTTGACCGAATGCAGCTGTCAGAAATTCTTTACTAAGCGACGAGCTCCCAGTTATCACACGATTTTCTTACGATAAGGGCGTGTGATGGTCGTTGTCTAGGTAACGATACTCCTGGTGTGTCAATTGAGCTCTCTCACTGTCTTACACTATGACTCACCCCCGCAGTGCACATTCACCAGTCAGTAAACAAGATCGATTTTGGCGCACATAATCCTTTAATACAGAAATAACACAGACCCACGGACAAACGGAACATGTTTATAAATCCAGAACACAATGTAATCCACCGAAGAGATATATATTCCTCACAACTCTACACGCACACATCAATGCCTTCTCACGGCCTGCTGAATCTCAAATTCATAGACATGTAGTCCAGCTACTATCCACGGCTGGATCTCACACAATACGACCCACCCACTGGGTCGGAGCCTCTGCTCACTATGTAACCCACTCTGGGTTTTTAGGACTGCATTCACAGCTCGAAGAATCACACAACCCAGTTCTCCGTCGACTACCGGACTACCGACTCGTTCGGTGTCTAAAACTCAACTCTCTTAAACGACCTGACCCGCAGTCGGTCTCTTCTCTCCCTGATTTCAAGTATCCTGCCTTCACACAACACTCAACTGTCTTTCGCCCCATCCACCCTATGGGTATCCACTCACAACCGCCCCATTATTTCTCAGGGTTGATTGTTTTACTCGTAGTCAGGTCACTCACCTTACTGTGAATGACCCAGGCATATGTCAATAACCAACATACCTCACAATCTCTATATACACTTTGCATAACCCACATACCTCAGAATCTCTACATGCACGTTGTATAACCAACATACCTCACAATCACTATATACACGTTGTATAAGTCACAGGCCTCACAATCTCTATACACACGTGGTATAACCCACATACCTCACAATCTTTATATACACGTAGCATAACCCACATACCTCAAAATCGCTATATACATGTTGTATAAGCCACTTACCTCACAAGCTCTATATACAGGTAGTATAACCCACATACCTCACAATCTCTACATACACGTTGTATAACCCACATACCTTTCAATCTCCATATACACGTTACATAACCCATATACATCACAATCTCTACATACACGTAGCATAACTCACATACCTCATAATCTCTATATACACATTACATAACCCATATATCTCACAATCTCTATATGTTGTTGTTGTTTATCCATCAAGAATGATGATGACCATTCATTTCATCCAGTGGGGTTGAAAGTATGGAGTCGTGAGTTCTAAGATGGCTGATCAGGCCTATTTTGGCTCGAAATGTTCTTTAACAATGTGGGCAAAGAATGCTTGACGTTTCTGGAGGAGGATTTTCTGTATCTCTATCTACATCTCTATATACACGTTGTATAACCCACAGGCCTGACAATCTCTATAAACACGTTGTATAGCCCACAGGCCTTATAATCTCTACCTAAACGTCGCATAACCCACATGCCTCACAATCTCTACCTACACGTAGCATAACCCACATGCCTCACAATCTCTATAAACACGTCGTATAGCCCACATGCCTCACAATCTCTATATACACGTTGTATAAATCACAGACCACACAATCTCTACCTACACGTCGTATAACCCACAGGCCTCACAATCTCTATATAAAGCTATACAACGGTTACACTGAACTGAAAATATACATATGCGTGTGTGTCACACACACTTCTTTATAAGTACTCAAACCCTTGAGCAATTTACAGTGAGTGTGTATTATTCAATGTTGCATATCTCTTACAGGACGTTGCAGTCAACATCAGCATTTTTCCACTGCTGTTATTGTACTAGGCAAGATTACGCTCAGTAGTTTGCCATTGCTTTCTGAGAACCGGTTCACATACCCCCGTAAGTAACCGAAGCGGCGCGATTCGCTACCGAATCTCGCGCAGCTACGTTACTCACTAGAATATACGGGATTGGGGAGAAAATCGTTAAAGCCTCCGCCAGGGAGACCGGCCAGTGAGTGGTATCACCTGCTTATTTCTCCGCCGTCGTCTCTCTCTCTCTCTCTCTCTCTCTCTCTCTCTCTCTCGCTCTCTCTCACTTTCTCTCTCTCTCTCTCTCTCTCTCTCTCTCTCTCTCTCTCTCTCTCTCTCTCTCTCTCTCTCACTCCATCTATTCCTCTGTATCTCTATGTAAACACCCCCTCCCCCCCCCCATCATCTCGATCTCTTCATATCTTATTGTGTCTGTCTTTATTCTGCTATAGGCACACTCCAGTGCCATCAATGGCGCGCCAACTATTCCTATATTCCTATATGACGGCGAAAGTGGAAGATGATACAAATGATCATGAACGCTGCGTTAGGCGCGAACACCGCGCGGCGAATGCCCTAAACTCCCCCCGACAAGCGCCTGCAATGATGGTTCATTCCGTAACCATGATAACGGTTGTGAATCTTGCAATTTTACGACATTTAAGTGAACTATTGTCCTCCTGCGCAGCAGTAATCACACAGTGGTCAATGCACTTCACACCCGCACTGCAGTAGTTACCATGGAACTAAATGCATCTTCACCCTTGAGTGCTCTCATAATAATGTAAATGAACTCTTAAAACAGGTTTCTTGGATACTCGAAGTAGAACTGACAGTTTAAATACAAGTCGATTTTGTCTGTCGGGATTTCAGAAAGGAAGGAGGTAAATGCAAATGATTGAAACATGACTGTTTGAATTTTCCCCACTTCTAAGAACTCCTAAACAATATCATATGAAGCAATGTTTTATAATAATAATGATAATAACAATGATAACTTAAAAACACGTGACTCAATGATACTATTAGACAGTTATAATTACTAGATGACAATACACATATTATTATTTGACAACAGTCACAATATTAGATGAAATCATCCATACTATTAAACTTTCAGTCACATAATTAGACTCATCATCATCATCAAGTGCCGTGCCGGCTGGCGTAGGCGTTCATGGCTCTCCACAGATCTCGGTCTTTGGTTTTCTGGATCAACTCTGCTGCTGATATTCCTCCAAGCCACCGTCTCAATCCATCCAGCATCATTTCTCTTGTTCTGCCTCTGCCTCTCTTCCCCTCGATCTTTCCAGTTGTTACGATGTTCTCCAATGCCTCTCTTCTCATCACGTGACCGAAGAAAGATGTTTGTCTCTGTCTTATTGTTGTATATAATGTTCTAGTTTCATTAGCCTGTTTCAGGCAGTCGTCGTTAGTTACTCTGGCAGTCCAAGGAATTCGCAACATTCGTCTCAGGAACCACATCTCTGTTGCTTCTAATTTCTTCTTAATTTGTTCATTTACATTCCAAGATTCACTGCCATACAGCAAAACTGGTTCTACATAGCATTTCAGCACTCTCTTTCTTATATTCAGTGATAGTGACTTATTGCATAAGATACTCTTCATTTTCTGAAATGCGGCCTTTGCCTGCCCTATTCTGCTCCTAATCTCTGTTGTACATCTTCCATCTGATGTTATAAATGCCCCTAGGTATCTAAAATTATCCACTTGGTTAAGGATTTTTCCTTCTATTTCTATGTCACATTTTGGTGTCACCATTTTCTTTGATATTACCATTGTTACTGTTTTCTTGATATTCAAGGAGAGTCATTTCCTTGCACTCTCTGTTACTACAACATCTAATAAATGTTGTAGGTCTGTTGAATTATCCGCCACCAATACTGTGTCATCTGCATAGCGTATATTATTTATATTATGACCTCCAACTAGTATTCCTGGCATCTCTTTGATCTCTCTCATTATTACTTCGCTATACAGGGAGAAAAGATCTGGTGACAAGACACACCCCTGTCGTACTCCTAGCTTTATCTGTTCGTAACTACCCTCTTTATTTCCCATTTTCATTGCTGCTACTTGGTTCCAGTAAACATTCTTTATTATTCTTAAATCTTTTCCATCAATGTTGATATCTTCCAACATTTTAATCAGTTCACCATGTTTTACTTTATCAAGACTGTTTAACTGTTAAGGCCTCTGAGTGTTTTTGCTTCTGGCTTTGCTTACCCATTTTTTCATGTTGGACTGGTAGTACATGATTTCATCTCTTAGCTACTGAGTTAAGTGCGTGGAGCGACACTATTAGCTGTGGATTTCAAGTGAAATGCTGTTACATCTATCCGCGGTTGTTTGTATTATGAACTGCATTTTCAGAAACATGGCCGACAGCCGGTTTTGAACTAGCTGGTTTTGTCTTATACAATAATGGGTGGGCAAATTTTCTAATGACTGCCGTTTCCATCGACGATGAACTGTAATTTTATTGGCGGACTGTTGTGTTGGCATTATGACAGCATTATGCATACATACCTGTGCAAGCTGTTGGTTTGTCGGGACTGCTGACTGTTCCACTTTTCATATGGGACAGTGCGTGCATTTTGTGTGATATTCACTGGCACAGGGACTGAGCATTATGGGGGTGGCCCTTTGTCTCGAAGTTGGAACCACGACTAACGACGTCACATATTATGTAACTATAACACTCATATTACTAGAATAAACCAACCATGAAATTTCCTACAATAGTCACATCGTTAGATGAAATCATATATACTAAAGCAGTCACATTATTACACAATAAATGTACCATTATTAGACTACTGTTACAAGATTAATAGACATCGACAAACATTATTAGCATACAACAATCATATTATCAGATAAATTCATCCATTCTAAACTACAGTAGTCACATTATCAGATAAAATCATCCATTCTAAACTACAGTAGTCATATTATCAGATAAATTCATCCATTCTAAACTACAGTAGTCACATTATCAGATACAATCATCCATCCTATACTACAGTAGTCACATTATCAGATAAAATCATCCATTATAAACTACAGTAGTCACATTATCAGATAAATTCATCCATTCTCAACTACAGTAATCACATTATCAGATAAAATCATCCATCCTAAACTACAGTAGTCACATTATCAGATAAATTCATCCATTCTAAACTACAGTAGTCACATTATCAGATAAATTCATCCACTCTAAACTACAGTAGTCACATTATCAGATAAAATCATCCATCCTAAACTACAGTAGTCACATTGTCAGATGTAATATTCAAACTAAACTACAGTAGTCACATTATCAGATACAATCATCCATTCTAAACTACAGTAGTCACATTATCAGATAAAATCATCCATGTTATTCGACTAAAACAATCACATTATCCATTGGCACCTTGCCGTCTTGACAGACGATAGTTTGTGCTTTAAAAAGGCATAATAACTTTTAACTATGGCGGTAGCGAGTGTGACTGATAAGGCCAATTTGCGCTGTAAATGTCCGTTCACAGTGGGTGCATGTGAACACGTGGTCATTTCCACCATCATGCACCATCTTACGTCTCAAACGCTTGGTGTGTGACTTTTCTGCAATAATTTTCTCCTTTGACTTTATTCCATTTCTGATATTTGCCCTCCATGCAACACGTTCAGCGGCGACTTGTTCCCAATGTGCATTATCAATGCCTGTATCAATCATGTCCCGCTTACACACATCTTTGTATCGTAGTAGAGGCCGACCCTGAGATCTCTTACCCATCTGTAATTCACCAAAAAAGATATCCTTTGGTATTCTACCATCATCCATCCTCCTAAGATGTCCTATCCATCTAAGTCTACGAAGACTGAGCATGGAATAAATTGTCACACAACCTGATCTTTCCAATACTTCAGTATTTGTGATTTTGTCTTGCCACTTAATACCAAGAATTCTTCGCAGACACCGCATATGAAAGCTGTTTAAATTGTTCTCTTGGTGTGAGTAAGTTGTCCAGGTTTCACTGCCATAGAGAAGAGTACTAAGGACACAGGCTTGATAGACAAGGACTTTTGTTTTGGCAGTAAGCTTCCTGTTCTCCCAGACTCTTTTTCTTAACCTGTTCATTGTTGTTGCTGCCTTACCAATCCGGATGTTGATTTCCTGATCTAGGGATAATTTGCTATTTACCACTGATCCTAGATATGTAAAATGGTCTACTATCTCTAGTTCGGCGTCGTCAATAAAGATTGATGGTACCTCATGTGCACCTTGTGACATAATCTGTGTCTTCTTTTTGCTAATTGTTAAACCAAATTCAGAACAAGCATTGGAGAATGCAGATAGTAGACATTGCAATTCTTCCTCAGAGTGGGTCGTAACTGCAGCATCATCTGCAAAAAGCAACTCTCTGATCAGTACCCTCCTAATTTTGGTCTTAGCCTTCAATCTCTGAGCATTGTAGAGGCCGCCATCTGAGCGTGAGTGAATGTATATACCACCATCCTGATCACGAAATGCATATTTCAGTAGAAGTGAAAAGTATATTCCAAAGAGGGTGGGAGCTAGTACACAACCTTGCTTAACTCCACTCTTGATTTCAAATTCTTCAGAAGTTGCACCATCAAACTTGATTATACCCTTCATGCCTGTGTGGAACGATTCCACAATGGACAGAAGAGTTGGTGGGCAGCCAATCTTCTTTAGTGCCTTGAACAGACCCTCACGACTGACCAAATCAAATGCCTTTGTGAGGTCGATGAAGGCAATAAACAGTGGTTGATTCTGTTCACGGCATTTTTCTTGCATTTGTCGCAATGAGAATATCATATCAGTGGTAGACCGGTTCTGTCGAAAGCCACACTGTGATTCGGGGTAGACTTGATCTCCTAGGACTTGAAGTCTGCGCAGAACAATTCTGGCAAATACTTTTCCAACAATACACAGAAGTGAGATACCCCTATAGTTGTTGCAGTCGCTCCGATCGCCCTTGTTCTTGTACAGTGTTATGATGCTTGAATCTTTGAAATCCTGTGGGACTTGTCCTTCACGCCAGCATAGCTCTATTAGCTGGTGGATCTGTATAGTGAGTGTGTCTTGCCCACTCCTGATAACCTCTATTGGAATCCCATCCTTACCTGGAGCCTTGCCAGATGCAAGTTCATTTATAGCACACTTAACTTCTGTTATGGTGGGAAGTGTGTCCAGGTGGTCAAGAGTTGGTAGAGCCTCTATGGCGTTGAGGGCATCATCCGCTAGTTTGGTCTCACTTGAGTAAAGCTCCAAATAGTGCTCTACCCATCACATTATAACATTCTAACATACACATACTATTAGTTAGTTATGTGCATATCCTTTCCAGCATATTTTGGCTGTTCGTGATTCCTGGGCAAGTTTACGTTAAATAGTTTGCTTTCTGAACGATATTAGACTATCCATGTCACATTAATATACTTAGTTAATTATATTATTAGACTACACCAGTCACATTATCAGATGAAATTAAACGAACTAAAGATCAACAGTCACGTTATTAGATTATGGCAGTAACGCTATTAGATAACATCACACATATACTTAGACTACAACTGCCATATTAATAGATGAAATTAGCCATGGTATTAGACTATGACAGTAACACTATTAGATAACACACATATTTTTTTACTACAACTGTCATATTATTAGATGAAATCAGCCAAATTATGAGATTATGATAGTAACGCTAATAGATAATAACACACATATTGTTCGACTACAACTGCCATATTATTAGATGAAATCAGCCATATTATTAGACTATGACAGTAACGCTTTTAGAAAACAACACACACACTGTTAGACTACAACTGCCATATTATTAGACTATGACAGTAATGCTATTAGATAACAACACACATATTAGACTATGACAGTAACGCTGCTAGATAGCAACACACATATTGTTAGACTACAACTGTCATATTATTAGATAAAATCAGCAATATTATTAGACTATGACAGTACCGCTATTAGAAAACAACAAACACACTGTTAGACTACAACTGCCATATTATTAGATGAAATGAGCCATATTATTAGACTATGACAGTACCGCTATTAGAAAACAACACACATATTGTTAGACTACAACTTTCATATTATTAGATGAAATGAGCCATATTATTAGAGTATGACGGTACAGCTATTAGAAAACAACACACATATTGTTAGACTACAACTGTCATATTATTAGATGAAATGAGCCATATTATTAGAGTATGACGGTACAGCTATTAGAAAACAACACACATATTGTTAGACTACAACTGTCATATTATTAGATGAAATCAGCCATATTATTAGAGTATGACGGTACAGCTATTAGAAAACAACACACATATTGTTAGACTACAACTGCCATATTATTAGATGAAATCAGCCATATTATTAGAGTATGACAGTACAGCTATTAGAAAACAACACACATATTGTTAGACTACAACTGCCATATTATTAGATGAAATCAGCCATATTATTACTACTATGGCAGTAATGCCATTAGATAACAACACACATATTCGGCTATGACAGTATCGCTACTAGATAACAACACACATATTGTTAGACTACTGCTGCCAAATTATTAGATAAAATCAGCTATATTATAAGACTATGCGTGAGGTGGAATTTGGCCAGAATTCCATTACAATGCCTGGGCAGAGCTTCAGAAAACATGCGATGCCCAAGCAGCATGTTCCCTCTCTCGGCCTTGCCTTGTTTACTCCAGAGGAATAGATAACCAGTCCGTCTGGAACAATGTAGGCTGCAGACGCTGGCGGCTCAGCGTCATACGTCCGAGACCTCGACTCCACGAGCAGGTGGCGAGTGATGGCCAGATCCTAAAATCCATGGAACTTGACTTAGAGGCGCTCAGCCAAGTCCCGCAGGTGAGGGCCTCGTACCCGCCTGGATCATAGGGCGCGTACACTTGTCAGTAGCAAGTGTCTGGGCCTGTGTAAGCGTGTACTACCGTCAGACTCCCCGCCTGACTCGCACGGATCCCGCGACCAACAGGAATAGGCTCGCGGGAGATATTGCTCGTCTGCTGCGAGCAAATCTCCCCCCCCCCCCCCCTTCCACTGTGCGGATCCCACGTCCAGCGAGAATAGGCCGGCCGGAGATATTGCTCGTCTGTTGCGAATAAATCTCCAAACACTGAATAAGTAAAGAAACGATAAAAGTAGTGGTATTTTAATTACGCTTGCGCTCCCACCTATGGTATACCCTTCATGTGTCTTCACAAAGTCGGACTAGAGTCAAATTCAACTATTAGACTATGACAGTAACGCTATTAGATAATAACACACATATTAGACTATGACAGTAACGCTACTAGATAACAACACACATATTGTTAAACTACAACTGCCATATTATTAAATGAAATTAGCCATATTATTAGACTATGACAGTGACGCTATTCGAGAACACACATATTGTTAGACTACAACTGTCATATTATTAGATGAAATCAGCCATATTATTAGACTATGACAGTAACACTATTAAATAATAACACACATATTGATTATGTGGTTGTTTCGGGATTTGAAATTTAAATATTGAGCACAACCCACTACTGGCAACGCCGATCGCATTCTGGTATGAACCTAAGGCCTATCCACGTCAATATGGAAGCACTATACTCGAGTTTCGCCCTCGTTTGAGCTCGTCAGTAGTGCATATCCCTGACCGCGGCGATTGGGCAATCTTGAGCATAGCCTACGATGGGTAGCGTTGTGATATTCTGTTGTGATAATTTGGTGTGTCCAGTGTGTGCCGCGTGGTTACACACCCGCTTCACACGCGTGATCCGGGACTGTTTCCGGATCCGGTCAGGGATATGCACTACTGACGAACTCAAACGAGGGCGAAACTCGAGTATAGTTGCCAGTAGTGGGTTGTGCTCAATATTTAAACACACATATTGTTAGACTACAACTGTCATATTATTAGATGAAATCAGCCATATTATGAAACTCAACCGTTACATTATTAGAAGACAACGGACATTCACTCTCATCATCTTCATTCAGTGCCTTACCAGCTGGTGTGGGTGACCATGCGTCTTTACAAATTGTGATCTCCGACGGCGTTGATCAATTCGTGTGTTTACTCTTTTCCGCGCCATGACACAAGACTGTCCAGAATGTTGTCACGCTGTCTTCCTATATCTCTATCTCTCTTTCCACAAATCGTTCCGGTTGTCACGGCATGTTCCTGTTATTGTCTTTTCAAAATGTGGCTAAAATGATGACTGCTTCTTTTTGGTGTTTGTGATAAGTTGTCTTTGCGACTTTGCTTCCTTCAAAATGTTCAGATGGCTCATGTTGGCTGTCCAATTAATTTGAAACGTCGTGAGGACATAGTTATCAAGCCTGCCGATAAGGGAGGGACGCTAGTGGTTTGGAGGAAAAATTCAAGCCACTACGACATTCCAACCTCACCGCGGATGAACAACAGGCACTTACACAGTTGAAACGTCGTGAGGACATAGTTATCAAGCCTGCCGATAAGGAGTTTGAGTTCAATGGGGACTACTTCGACCAGATTAGCGGGGTGGCCATGGGCACTAAGATGGGTCCCAGTTATACCTGCCTCTTTATGGGCTATCTGGAACACCAGGTGTGGAGTCAATACACCGGTAGGCTCCCAGAGCTTTACAGGAGGTACATTGATGACTGCTTTGGTGTCTCGGACATGCCCTTGCCTGACCTCCAGATCTTCATCGAATTCTTCTCCGACTTCCATCCCAGCATCAAACTTACCTCCACCATTTCTTCGTCGGCCGTTAACTTCTTAGACCTCACAGTCTCTTTAGGTTCCGCTGGTCTATGCACGACGGTTTATTATAAACCAACTGACTCACACTCATTCCTTCTCTATACCTCCTCCCACCCTACCTCGTGCAAACGTTCTATTCCTTTCTCCCAACTGTTACGTCTCCGACGGCTTTGTCAGGATAACAACGACTTCCATCAAAAAGCCCACGAAATGCTTGATTTCTTTCGCCTTCGTGGCTATCCTGAGAATGTTCTATCTACAGCTCTTCACCGCTGCCAGTCTGTCAGTCGCACTGAGGCTCTCTCCTCCAGGCCTAAACCACGAAACAATAGACCTGTCCTCTCACTTACTTACCATCCCCACAATATTGCTGCCAAGAATATCCTCTTGAAACATCTATCCATTCTCCGGGCGGACTCGACCACTCGTGATGTCTTCTCAGAGGCCCCTCTGAAGGCGTATAAGCGGGATCGTAACCTCAGGGATGTGATGGTCCATAGCAGGCTACCCCAACCTCACCAGTCTCTTCCTGGCACGGTGGCTTGTCTTCGATCGCGTTGCAAGACCTGTCCATACGTACTTCAAACCCAAAGTCTGACATTCCCTAAGACGACCTTCCATATCCGTGAGAGTTTCTCATGCATCAGTCGCAACGTCATCTATGCGATTACCTGCACACGTTGCGACATGAGATATGTCGGTGAGACAGGATTACGTCTTGGGGACAGATTTAGACAACATCTTTCTGTTATCACCAGCGACGCCCAGAAACTAGTATCCATGCATTTCAACAGTCCTGACCACCATGGCATAGCCGACATACAGGTCACGGCCATCAAATCATGCGCATCCCACGAACGGGATCGGAAGACATTGGAACACCGTCTCATCTTCCAGTTGGGCACACTCTCCCCTCACGGCCTTAATGTCCAACACAGCTTCATTTAACTCCCTACCCCATCCCCTCCCACCCACTAGCTTACAGTCCACCATCTAGGTACGTGATAGGTCCTTTATAAGACATCACAGTCAACTTTCTTGGCAGGTTTACGTTCGGTGTTTTGCCATCGTTTTCTGAACGACCGACACTCATACCCCTCTGTGTGGACCAACACTATGTAGTTCTCCGCAGCGGTGTTTCGAGCGCTTAACGAGAATTGCGAATTGTCACCTGCGTCCGCGACATCTTTGCCGGTCTTAATTTTCACTTTTCCGCACACATGGGCGCTTCTCCACTCCACTCCCCTCCCGCTTGACCTTTGACCCGTGTACCATACATCCGGTCTATTAATCCACTGGAGCCCTACGCGTGTCAGTCTTTCCAAGCAAGTACACAGAATCAGATGAGTACATTTTATCAGTTTAATAGTTTAATATCGTCATAGTGTGTTTCATGTAGGTTTGTGTTGGTTTGTATTTGTTTGTCCTGTGCTGACGAAGGCTTTGGCCGCAACGTCCAATTTGTCTCTTGTAGTCGTGTTTTAGTAAAGCTCACAATCTACTTCTCGTTTTTTTGGGTGATTCATTAATTGCCAATTAATTTTCAGCATTTTTCTATAAAACGACATCTCCAAGATTTCCAGGAATTTTTTTCGCCTCTTTAGTAATTGTCCAGGATTCTCAGCTGTATGTTAAAATTGGCTCTATGTAACATGCAAGAACATTTTTTTTTCTTACTTTCAAAGACAAGGACTTATTGCAAAAAATGGTCGTTATTTGACAGAATGCAATTTTTTCTTGTCCTTTTTTTGTTTTTGCCGGTCTCTCTGGCGAAGAAATTAACGACTTTCTCCGTAATCCTGTATATCCACGTGGTTAATGCAACTGCTCGAGATTCGATAGAGAATCGCGTCACGTTGGTTACTTACGGGGGTATGTGAGCCGGTCGCTCTGAAAGCAATGGCAAACTACTGTGCGTAATCTTGCCAAGAAATCAACAGCAGCCGAGAAATGATGGTGATGATTGCAATGTCCTGTAAAGGATATGTGAAAAAAAAATAATGTTATTTATCTCTGTGATGCATCTCCCATTTGGTGGGGTAGGAGCCTGCCCTACTACTAGGCGCGTCCACCGGGGTGGCGGAAGTCGAGTTGAATAAGCAGCCGTGGACCAACACAGGCAGTGGTCACTGAGAGGAGGCGAGTTAGTGGGTGGGGCAGCTATCTCTATAAAATACCTCAAAACTCTATGACGTGACCATCGGCGGGTAAGAGGCGCCACACATACCCCCCCCCCCCCCGCCCCCGCTATACAGAGCCTGTCTTTTAGATACAGACCAGTGGAGTCAATCATACACACACCGGCGGGAGGCAAGGGTAAACCACGCTTTATTTTCCCAACATTCTCTCAACATTCACCCCACAACAGTTTATTATTAAATATTTATTAAAAAGCACATATATCTGTAACATGTTCGAACAGATGGCCAGTTTTCCTACGTATTGTAATCCAAATCTCACGATGAATCAGAAACTCTCGTCTAGTTTACCGGTAAGCTAGAATCTTCATATTTGAGCAAATTCTAATCGGTTTTCTCATGTCGTGTAAACCGTCCTCTAGGAATTCTTACACTACCACCTTTTTACTGAAATGTGATTGCAATTAATGCAGTTTTTATAATTTGGTTTGCTTTCTGTTTCTAGAAATGAGATCGTTGGAATCGTCAGTGAACCACGTGACTGGTAGGTTTCATGTGAATATGTTTGTATTGCGTGGTTTTTGATACAGTATTTAACATTTAAACAATAGACAATTACAGTGGGCTATTAGTAAGCATGTCTTTGATGTACGGTGTGAATCTATGCTCTTGCTTTATAGACAACTCTGATACATATAACTGTGTAAAACACGAAGAACTATGAAACACAATGAAAGAAACTGACTTTCAATTACAGGTAATACACATGATAAAAACGCAAAAGGCAGCTGTGAGAATATGTGATGATACAACAAATTGGTCCGATATAAAGTCAGACAAGGTTACATTTGGGCTTCTTATAGTTTTACCACCTACTGACACCATCAAGCAGAATGTTGAGTTGAGATGAGTTAAGTTGAGTTGAGTGGACATCACAGCAGTCGTGGCATTCTCCGACCTCATCTGCAACAGCCAGCGAAGAGACCAAATACTATTGGTACCAGTAGCAGTCTTAAAAGCAGAAAGCAGAATGTTCGAGAAAATATTATCAAGGAACAATATGGTCTCTTTGTAATCGAAGGACAAGAAATACCAGAGCCTCGATGTGCTTTTACTTTAAACAACACAAACAATATTTTATAAACTAAGACAGTGCAAGAACGAAGTTAATGACAAGATATATATCACAATGCAAGCAAAACTAAGCAATAATTACAAGCATCAGTGGGAAGATGCGCAATAAAGATTATGAAGAGAATAAGCAAAGCAAAAGCTGTATCTCAGAAGATGAAAATTATCTAATGTAATATATTACTTTGTTTGAATGTCAGAAATATAGTATTAACATGTTATATAGAACGTATCATCCTGATAGTTTATAAGAATCTTATTGTGACCTGGATAATGCTTTGAAGAAATGCACAAATTCAGAAATAAATAGTATACAGGGAGATATTGTGCCATGGTAGCAACAAGATAAAGTGCACATAAATTGCCGATTAGTTTAAAAATGTGAAGGTGACACCATTTATCTAATTCTCCACATGGTGCGAAAGGTGGCCTTTATCTGTCTTGTTTGTCTATACTGGAGATTGGTAGAGATTTCAACTATATTACATTTCAAATCATTATTATATTTTTCACCTGCTTTGATCAGGTCAAAAAATTGGTAACTGAGCCACAATGAGCTTCCAGCAGTAGCTTATTGCCGCTTTCCAGGTATTCTGTGAATAATGTTTTTTGTTTTTACAATAATTTGCAACATAAACATAACTCACATAACAAATACAATTAATTTACATCTCAAACCATTTCTTCCATAGGGAAAACTAAGAAAGATAACATGGCTGACTTAAACTACGACGAGGAGAGAGATATGAAGAACAAGAAAACCAAGGGCACCGCGGCATGTAGCTCCAGGAAACGGATACTGGTGATGGTCATCAGCCTGCTTGTCACGGCATCGGTTGTGGCCATAGTTGTCTACTTTTCCGGTTGGTACTCTCCATGCTCTCTGCATATGTTTGTTTAGTGAGGCATTTACATGTCGCCTATTGTAAACAATGGTGATATCAAAGACAAGTGACACCAAAATGTGGAATACAAATAGAAGAGAACATGTTTAACCAAGTGGATAATTTTAGATATCCGCGGGGAATCATAACATCAGATGGAATATGCACAAAAGAGATTAAGAACAGAATATGGCAAGCAAAAGCTGCATTACAGAAAATGAGAGGAATCTTATACAATAAGTCACTGCCATATAATATAAGAACGAGAGTGCTGAGGTGCTACATAGAACCTGGTGTGTTGTATGACAGCGAATCTGGGAATGTAGATGAATAGATTAGGAAGAACTGGAGGCAACAGAGATGTGGTTCCTGAGACGAATGTTGCGAATTCCTTGGACTGCCAGAGTAACTAACAACACTGCCTGAAAGAGGCTAATGAAACTAGAACATTATATTCTACAATAAGAATGAGACAAACAGCTTTCTTTCGGCAGTGATGAGAAGAGAGGCATTGGAGAACATCGTGATGACTGAAAATACCAAGGGGAAGAGACGCAGTGGCAGACAAAATGAAATGATGCGTATGGACTGAGACGGTGGCATGGAGTTATATCATCAGCAGAGTTGATCCAGTACAGAAAAGACCGAGATCTGCGGAGAGACATGAACGCCTACGCCAACTGACAAGGCACTTGATGATGATGATATTGTAAACATAATAAATTAATAACAAATCAGATAGAATGTATTACATGTAGTGTGACTATATACATTAACTTAAAGTTTAGTAAAATTATCTGTCAACGCTCTGTTCTAACAGTTGATGCCGCCACAAAGAACACAAACTCTGACACAAACGACGTGTATTCTAGGTCTCCCCAAGAAGGTAAATTACTTACACCACTGCCAAACGTTGTTATTTATTGTTTATCGGTGTTGTTTATTGTTTATCGCAGCAAGGTAAATTATGGCACGGTTGATAATCGTTATTGTTTATAGCAACAGGTTAAATTATTGACACAATTGTCAGTCTCTGGTGTTTATTGCTTGATTCTCTCCGTCAGTAGAATTCTGTCCACACTACCGGTTGTCGAAGCTAAGTAGATCGGAATCATCATGTGCCTTGCCGGTAGCTAACAATGTTCACACGTCTCTCATGACGTGTGTTGTAGCAAAAACGATATCGCTGACCACATTATCCATCTAGTTATCTTTTTGTTTACTCTTTTCCCATAAATTTTGCCAGTAGTTATTATTTTTATTTTCACGTTTATCCCTTTTCTTAAGATACTAAAAATTTGAACTTTCTATTTACAATTGTTCTAATCTATATGTGTAACTGCCTTAATCTCTGTTGCAATTTCATTAACCTATGCACGTAATTCTCTAATCTCTGCACATAATTTCAATAGTCTCTAAATGTAAGTTCGATACGTAATTTCCCTGATCTCTAAATGTAATGTTCCTTTTAATTTCCCTAATATCTACAAGAATAATCACGAAATCTATAAATATAATGTTCCGAACCTCTTCGTGTAATCTTTCTGTTCACATTAAGTGGATTATATCATCACGAAACAGGCTCTCTTCAGAACGTCGCCCATCACCACAGCCCAGCTGACAGGAATGCTGCATTCTTGAGCAGACATCCTCACCCGCGCACGTTCATGCCCAAAGTGTTGACAGTATCCGGTGTCCATCTTCCTGCTGGTCAACAGCTGCTTCTTCTGTCAGGGAGCCACGCCTTCCACCACTGTTCTTTCCAAACCACTGTGACGTTTAATATTCATTCATTCATTCATTCATTCATTCAGCAGCATGTCCTCTGCAGACTTTCGCTCCCATAACGACCTTCCGGAAAACGTCTGGATCATAAACAAGATGTCCAACATCCTATACACCCATCTAGAGATCATTTGTCATATCCTACACCCATGTTTTCTTTGGCCTTCCTCTTCCTCTCTTCCCAGGTATATACCCCTCCATTATTGTTCTCTCCAAACTTTCTTGACGTTTCAGGTGACCAAAGTATTTCAATTTTTCTTTGTTTTATCGTCTTTTGTAGCCAACCTTCTGTAATATTCAGTTCTTGTCGTATAGATGCATTTATTTGTTTCTGTATCCAAGATATTCTTAGATCCAATATTTTAGTTTCACAAACACGATGCTGATTATGAGCCACTTGTCTTCAATGCTCAGATCCCGTTGAATGATGTTCATAGTTTTCAACTTTTTTGTCCACGATATTCTGAGAACGTTCCCTTTCTTCTGCTGCTGCTCCTCCTCATTCATAATTCTTCTTCACCTCGTCCTTTTGTTTTCTTCTTCTCTCTCTGCTTTTTCTACGCTTCTTCCTTCTTGTCTTCGTTTCTCGCTTCTTCTTTCGTCATCATCATCATCTTCTACTTCTTCATTCCCGCATCTATCTCTTCTTCTTTAAAGTCGCCGTCGTTTACCTTCAGACATTAAAATGAAGAAGTGCAAAGAAAGCAGCAGCCAACATGAACTTGTTTACATCTTTACATTTGTTAGTCCTCAAATGAAGCAGGTGTAGTTCAACATAGGTTTCTCTGTTGTGCATATGTTGTACATCCCTGCAACAAATAGAGCAGGTGTAGTTCAACATAGGTTTCTCTGTTGTGCATATGTTGTACATCCCTGCAACAAATAGAGCTGGTGTAGTTCAACATAGGTTTTCTGTGTTGTGCATATGTTGTACATCCCTGCAACAAATGTTTAACTGTCATTTTCCAGCCGAGCAGTTAGATTTATCACCGTCTCCTGTCTTTAGTTTATTAAACCTGATATTTTAGTGTGTTGTGTCTTATGCGAGCGTGGAAACAATTTGGTAACATAACTCTCCCTTGAGAAACACCCTGCTTCAGCACAATCTTCTTCCTGGTTCATCTTTGAACGTTTGTTATGGCAGTTCTGTTCTGAAGGTGTGGTTTAATATGTGTAGATTTCTCAACATCTGTATGTTTCTGAATTTTTCTTCCCGTCCCACCTGCCATACTATCTCAAAGGCTATTTCTAAATTTACCCCGACCACTGACGTGTGCATTGTATCGTAAAAGACATCCTCTACTTCCTGAGCTTTATAGGTTATTTGACCTTCAGTCTATATGTACTTTCTTAATTATGCCTGCAGTTGAGTACAGATTCAATTTTCCTCCAAATGCAACTTTAGCCTGCTATTGATAATACGTCATGTTAATTTTTCAATACAGCTAAGCAAGTTGATTGATTAGTAGGTAGCCACGTGGTTCATCTAGGCGTTTCCTTTTTGTGTGTGCTGACATTTATTTAAGCTTCTTTCCATGACTGTGGGGCTATTCATCTCTTCTATCTATAATTTAAGACTGCTAATAATTTCTTATTGTGTATTAGCAGTCCTGTTAGTATCTCATATGCAATTCCAATCTTTATCCGGTGATGCCTTCTTCTTTAAGGCTCTAATTCAAAACACGTTACAGTAGGGGACTATGGTATTCAAGCTTTGACTGGTGGAAGGATTTACCACAAAGTCAGTTAGGAAGTTCAATTCATTATTACTAAACAGCTGGATGAGAGGACATGTTTGCTGTCTGGCTTTTCTCCCAACTTTGGCAATCAGTCACAAAGAAAGGACAAGATCAGCGGATGGGTGTAGGAAAAGGATCCATTGATCATTAAGTATTTCCATTCAGAGTAAGAGAATTATTGTGGAAATAGGTCACTGTGAATTTATGGAAGTCTACTCTGTTTTAAAAACGATACAGAAGGAACTGCTTTTCCGCTCTAGGAAAGTGACACATGAGAGCATGGCAGCTAGAGAGCAATAGGAAAAATTGGTAGAAGAAAACAATCTGAATAGTTTCACTTTCATGTTTTATGCGCAAAACAACGTATTGGGCTGTCAGAAGATCCTGAACAGAAATGACAATATCGGGTATGGGAATTGCAGATAATTCTCTTGATTTATGTCACAATCGCACATGTTTGATTTGACAATATGTTGAGTGAAATGATACGTGTAGGAAGGGAAACATGGCAAAAACGTTTACCAGAGTAGCAAGAAAACACAATTATGGCATAAGCAGTGTTGACGCATTCTAGGAGAAATGACTTTTTTCCTATCTCTTCTTTCAAAGACGTCATGCATAGTCTCCATCCATCATGTGTCATGCTGATAAGCGTGGGCTGTCATGACTCGCCATTTAACTCGATCACCAGAGTCGTAGATCAGTTCAGTGTTCTTGTCTCGACCATGCCATGTGGCCAAGCGACCCAGGTATTTACTTCTCGGTCTTCCCCTTGGTCTGTTTCCTTCGATCTTGCCAGTTGTCACCAAATTCTCCAATTTATTCCTTCTCATAACATGCCCAAAGAATTTTGACTGTATACGTCTAATTTCTCATATCAATTTACGATTTTCATTTGTTTCTTGTAGTACTTGGTCATTGGTTATTCTGTCTGTCTATGATATTCTTTGCATTTCCCTCGGAAACCACATTTTGCATAGTCTAGCAAATGCATAAATAGCTGAAAAGCGAAACTGCAAAGTACACGCACAACAGTGACTTGGCTGGCGTAGCATTCTACTGCTCATTCTCAAACATTCAATAAATATTTTATCTGGAAAAAAATCTAATTGCTTACCTTTTTTCGATTTTTGAATAAGCATCATATACTCTACTACGATCTATGTGTTATTGTTTTATTTCTGTTAAGTCTGTCATTGCACAGTGACATGATTTTTACATCTGTTCGAGGTTGTTTTGTTGCGTGAACTACATTTCGGAGAAAAAAAAAGACATGGCTGGCTAGAAAACATCTAGAAACAGAACAACAACATCCAGAAATATCGAGACTTTGTAGGCTAACATCTGGTTGGGATAGTGACTGCTGCTTCCATCAAGGATGAACTGCATGTTTCGTAGAGGACTTTTGTGTTGGCATTATGGAGACGGCATTATGTACAGTGAAAGTATTTACATCTGTCCGAGGTTGTTTTGTTGCGTGAACTGCATATCGGAGATAAAATGGCGTGGCTGGCTAGAAAACAACTAGAAACGGAACACCAACATCCAGAAACATTGAGACGTTGTAGGTGAACATCTGGTTGGGAAAGTGACTGCCACTTCCATCAAGGATGAAGGGTATGTTTCGTGGAGGATTTTTGTGGTGACATTCTGGTGGCGGCATTATGCACATTGTGCCTTAGCGGGCTGTTGTTTGTCGAGACTCATGTCTTTTCCACTTTTCATATGGGTCAGTAAGGAATATTTTATGTATATTCACTGGCACAAGAACGGAGTATAATGGGGACGACCCGTTGCTGTGATGTTGGAACCGCGACTGAACTGAAGTCTGTCATTGCATTTTCTTGTTCTGTTGGCACATCAGTACAGTTTGCTCTAGCATTTTTAACATTCTCTCTCTCTCTCTCTCTCTCTCTCTCTCTCTCTCTCTCTCTCTCTCTCTCTCTCTCTCTCTCCCCTCTCTCTCTACCCCCACCATCTCTTTGTGAACATAGTCTTTCCTTGTTTAACCTTATCTTTAAAAAAAAAAAAAATTGGGTTTACATTATTGATGTTATTTGCTAGTTTTAATCGTTTAATTTCATCTCTGTATAATTTCGGGTTTTCTATTAAAAAATAATTCGTCACCAGTCTCTTGGTATTTAACTTAATGTCGTTGTGTATTATATAATATGAACAATCTACGATATGCAGACGACACAGTATTGATGGCAGAAAATGCAAACGATCAACAACAATTGTTAGACAATGTAGTAAGCATTGCAGTAACAACAGAGCGTGCATGAAATGACTCCCCTTGAATATCAAGAAAACAGTAACAATGTGATATAAAAGAAAATAAATGACACAAAAATATGAAATAGAAATAGAAGTGAACATTCTTAACCAAGCGGATAATTTCAAATACCTAAAAGCAATTATAACATGAGATGGAAGATGTACAATAGAGATTAAGAACAGAATTGGGGCAGGCAAAAACTGCATTCCAGAAAATGAAGGGTATATTATGCAATAAGTCACTATCAGTGATTGTAAGAACAAGAGTGCTGAAATGCTATATAGAACCTGGTTTGTTGTATGGCAGTGAATCTTGGAATGTAAATGAAAACATTAGGAAGAAGTTGGAGGCAACAGAGATGTGGTTCCTGATACGAATGTTGCGAATTCCTTGGACTGCCAGAGTAACTAGTAACGACTGCCTGAATAAAGCTAATGAATCTTGAACATTATATACAACAATAAGAAAGAGACTTCTGTCATTTCTGTCAACTGATATTTACTGCCAATATAGTACCTTGTGGTGTGTGGCAGGAGGTCTTGAGCCTGAAGAATTAAGGCCGCTTTAAGAAAGAGACAAACAGCTTTATTTGGTCATGTGATGAGAAGAGAGACATTGGAGAACATCGTTACAACCGGAAAGATTAAGGAGAAGAGAGGCAGAGGCAGACCAAGAGAAATGATGCTGGATGAATTGAGACGGTAGCTTGAGGGGAATGGCATCAGCAGTAATGATCCAGAACACCTAAGTCCAAGATATGTGGAGAGACATGAACGCCTACGTAAGAGGGCAATGCACTTGATAATGATGATCTGTATTATGCAAACACTGACTTTAACCGAGATGTTTCAATGGTTTTTTTCTCACAGGGTTTCGTCCTTGTATCCTTTACACTATTCTCCAGAATATTTAGTTCCCTAGTACAACATAGTATGCCGTTTTACATTGCCTCTCTTGGAATCTATTCAGTGGCTGCCTGTAGTGATACTTTGTTCGTTGTTTCTATCATTATTTTCCATGTTTCATGTGGTGTTTGTATGTTCTAACAGTACTCGTCTGTTAGTATGACAATTTGATCCCACTCAGCTGGCGTATAATCCCATCAAGGCAGGAACTGTTTCTCATGTGGAACATAACCATATACACAACTAATGGAACTGTTCTGCGGTCATGTCAGCTAATTGATCTATAAAATGGCGATCAATGTCTTGGAGAACGTCATCTGAGCAGAAAGCGCAGCCCTGAGTGGTAGTGGTAGACAATTAAGATCAGAAGCCCCAAGTTTATTCTTCAGTGATTGCGAAATGGTCATGATTCACACCAGTATGTTGCAGCTGAAAAGATGCATGAACTCGCGAGATTTCTGTAATCTG
Source organism: Cepaea nemoralis (assembly GCA_014155875.1). Classification (NCBI taxonomy): domain Eukaryota; kingdom Metazoa; phylum Mollusca; class Gastropoda; order Stylommatophora; family Helicidae; genus Cepaea; species Cepaea nemoralis. The sequence continues at coordinate 63,184 of JACEFZ010006577.1, read as the reverse complement.
TTTGCTGAGCAAACCGTTTAATCTGCGCATTGCTCTAATCGTACAACGTCTGACGTCTTTTGAACAGTCCTAATGAAGCCATGATATTAAAGTTTGTGACAGTTTACATTTCTGTATTATTTATTGTTCTTTATTTTATTTTATTTTATTTTATTTTATTGTTGTGTGTGGCCTTCATTTAAGTTAAGATAATATGTTAATATTTACCTCGTCTCTTCTTCAGAAAAGGCGAAATCTTCTAACCCTGTAGCACTATTTGAGAGGAAGGTCATGTTATCGGTAGATCTTAGTTGTAAAATTCAATTTCCATCAGATATGAATAGATCACAATTCTCCCTGATCCCATAATTTCTGACGTTCCTCATTTCATTTTGCGCATAAAAGATATTGAACAGATACGGGGAGGGAATGAATCATATGTCTGACTCCACTCTGCACCTCAAGTTTGCTGTCTCACCATCCTGCCATTGGTGCTTTCGCTGATGACGTTGGCATTGAAGTGGTTTATATATCTGATCAGTGGTACAGCAGTAACAATTGCCTAGTTGACTGCTGTTGTCAGATCTAATTGAACGGTTAACTGCCAGCTTGGGTATCAATATTTCAGCGGGTGTGGGTTAAGTGGGTGGCTGTATGAAGTCGGTCTGATACCCTGTGATTGTTATGTCTTCCTGAAAGTTCAATTGTCCATTATAGTTTGTCGTATCCATACCTTGATACTGACATTAATAATCTTCTACTCGGGTTCCATATGTAAGCTTCAGTCTTGTCTTTGTAGATTTAATCTGTGATATTAGTCAACAGTAAGTCTGGAATCATCTGACTGAATTTACCTTACGAACGTATCACACCCAGTGTCACAACATTGTCGTTCGCTCCACTAACACTGATGAGTCAGCCATGGGAACTAATATACAGGTAGTTTCAAATTGCCTGCCAACTGTGATCTTTTAATAGCTATTTATGAGAATACAATATTTGCTTAAAATCGCCATCAGTATATATGTTTCAGCGAGCACAACACATCAGTTGCTCAATAGAACATGAATGCACGATCCTCTATTTCACAGTTGCTACGAGTTCCAGACCCAAGATCACAATACGTATCCCGACAACCACTGCAGGTAAACATGCCACCATGTTCTGTGATTGTTGGTAATCAGTGAGCTACTGCAGATTTCATCTTTATTGCAATATCACCACCACCACCACCACCACCACCACCACCACCACCACCACCACCACCACCACCACTACTCTCACCACCACCACTACCACCACCACCACCACCACCACCACCACCACCACCACCACCACCACCACCACCGCCACTACTCTCACCACCACCACCACCACCACCACTACCACCACCACCACCACCACCACCACCACCACCACCACCACCACCACCACTACTCTCACCACCACCACCACCACCACCACCACCACCACCACCACCACCACCACCACCACTACCACCACCACCACCACCACCACCACCACCACCTCTACCACCACCGCATCATCATCATCATCATCATCATCATCATCCTCTTTATGTGTTACTTAAGACGATGACGACCATCGTGATCGTCCACAAACATAGGTATCCTGTGTTCTTGAAATGTGTCACAATGGATAGTCTTGCGTGTCATGGTGCCACATCTACCAGTATTTGCTCACTCCGTCGGCCACTGTCTGTCCGTCCTTCCATCTCCACCTTGTCTCTTAATGCTACTATCAAGTGATGATTGTTGTCTCAACTAAAAGCCTATAAATATATACGAGGAAGCTTTAAATTAAAACCATTTTTTTTGGGGTGGGGGGAGTGGGGGGGGGGGGGGGGGGATTACTGTATGAGTATATTCTGAAAAAGTAAAGAACAAATGTATTTATCTATGCAAGTCCTTCAGCGCCGCTACAGTGTTTGGATTCCTGTAGAAAAATATTCTCTTGGTCGTGTGTTTAACCACTCTGGGTCACTACTCAGTGTGTTTGACCCGGTCGTGAACAGTCTGTCACAAAAATAAGCCGTTTTGAAACTTCCTACTTCACTCATACACTTGCTGGACTGACAGGCATGCATAGCCATACTGGACCTTCATTCGTCGATGAATTTCTATCTTCACTGATTAAAAAAACGGATACCAACCAGTACGCTGCTCCCCTTTAATGCAGTTCGTTCACTAACTTGTCAGTGTATCGAGTACTAGTCACAATTGAAGGCTGAAAATTGGCTTAATGCGTTAAGGGCGATGGCACCAACCTGGTTAGAGCAGAGGATGTTTTACATGCTCTTTCAGAAGTTAATAATTTCAGTCATTAAGTATGGTTTGAGGTTGCTGACAGTATCAAAGAACCAGCTTGACAGGTTAAGCGCATACAGAAATGCGGCCACCCGTGTGGGTGTAAAAAGGACACACCAGTTATATGCGTGAGCCATATCCTTGCACTACCTACAATTGTAGATAGGCACAGGATCCTTCAAGCCAAATGGTACCCGAGAGTCGCTGCAGGCAGGGATCACCTCTTGCATACAGTCATGGATATGTTTAAGGGTCATAGACTAAGTAGAGGCAGGTCCTGGATGGCACAAGCAGAAATATCTGCCACGTGTGTGAAATCGAGAACATCAATCATGAAATAAGTGGGTAAATATACCGGAAGACATGTCGGCCTGGCACAAGGTAATATTTACACTGGGTCGTGAGTGCGGAGAATGGGCAGCAGTCCGCAAAGATTTTGAGGTGCAATAATTGATCCAGTGCAATACACATCAAGTCGTCAGTCTACACCTACACATTCTACACCTAGTAGTCTACACCGAGAGGTCAGAGGTGAGAAACAGACGTCATGGCTGAGGTTTCATTGCCAACGCTAATTGGAGAATCATTTTGAGGTCTTGAAGGCGATGCAAACTTTCGCTTCGATTTGGAGATTTAATTATGTGTTCTGTGCGTGTTTCTTAACATCAGTCTGTTTAAATAAGGATCGACCTACGACAGGTCCAGCAAACCGCTAGGGAATTTAGTTTTTCAAGTACTATTGCTCGAGAATTATGGAGGAAATTGAAAGAAAAACGCAACTCTATCAGCGTTCACGCCGGAAACACACCAAAGCTGAACAACAAGCAACGTCCTGTAAACAATAAGCGACCAACAACAGGTAAATTTTGAAGCAGACAGCAGACATTCGGGACATGGCATGTTATGGGTCTAGGAAACAAGGAATCAGCTCTCGTAGAATTTATGAAAAAAAAAAAAATCAAACATACAAATATTAGGACTCGCAGATACTAGGAAAAAGGGGCAGAACACAAAACGAACACATGAAGGTTACGTTCATATATGGAGTGGCGTCGACCAGCGAGTTACAACTAAACATGGAGTGGTTTTTTTTGTTTCATCCAGAAAAAGCAAAAGCCATTATCAACACTAAATTTATATCGGAAAGGATAATACTAGTACAGATCAAAGAAGGAAATAGAACAACAACCCAACATATGCTCCGAACACGGGCTAATAATAGCAAATAGTTTTTTTTCAACATCGTCCAAGCCACATCAAGACCTGGTATAAATGGAATGACATAGACCAAGCATCTCAAATTGACTTTATTCTAATTAAGAAATCAGGCAGAAGACTACTATTAGATTCAAGAGCACACCCAAATACAGACGTTGATACTGATCACAAACCAGTCATAATAAAACAGATTCCAACATATAGGAAAAAAAGAAACAAAAAGGTAACAACACAAGTCGTCAATTACAGGAGGCTTCAGGAAAATACGGTTAAAGACGAATTCAGTCAAGAAATAAAAAATCTACATAAGAATATCCCTGACGACTGCTCAAGCATAGATAAGGAACTGACAATTGTCAAGGCCGCCATGCTCGACACACTGGACAATAAATGTGGAACAAAGAAACTAGGGCAGGACAAAAAATTAAGAACAGCTTGGTGGAACAACGAAGTTAAAAATAACATATTCAAACAGAAGGTAGCATTCAAAAAATGGATCACAACCAACTCTGAACAAGACTATGTTACTTATAGAATTGCACGACGAAATGCCAAACGAACAATTAGAATATCTAAAGGTGTATCCTGGAGAAACTACGGTGAACAGATGGCAACCCTTAGCAAAGACTACCCAAGAGAATTTTATAAACGTGTCAATGCAATGAGAAACAGAAATACATGCTACAACCCAACCACCATCATAAACAGCAAAAGAGGTATACCCATATTTAATCCATAACAAAGACTAGAAAGGTGGGCATAATACTTTCAAGAACTACTTAACCCCAACATAACATAGAAAACCTCACTTTTGTGCCATAAAGTCATGGACAACAAGAACCAAATTTCATACCTGCATAATTCAAAGCAGTTATGCAGAAGAGTCGTAAAAACAAAAGGCCGGGTCCAGATGGAATAACCACAGAAGCTATTCAGGCCTGTGGAGAAACAGGAGTTAAATGACTAACAAGACTCTTCAATATAGCATGGGAGGAAAGAAAAGTACCAGATGATTGGCAACAGGCAATAATAGTACCAATATAGAAAAGGAAAGGCAAAATGAGAGAGTGAGAGGTATATCACTCCTGAGCCATATAGGAAATTGTACGCAAATTTATTGGAACAAAGAGCTAGACCCATAGTTACACAACAGTTAAGCAACGTACAATTCTTTTTTCGGAAAGGTAAACGTTACACTGATGCCCTATTTACACTTAGACAAATATGTGAAAAAACTATCGAATATAGTGACCAGCAGAACATTGTGTTTGTAGATCAGGAAAAGGCTTTCGATAGAGTAGACAGATACAAATTATGGACCATCCTTGAAGACTATGGGATACAAGGGAAATTGCTAGTAAACATTATAGCCATGTGCCACTCGAGCCGAAGTGCAGTAAGAACACAAGAAGGAATATCAGATATGTTCACAGTCAATACAGGGGTGAGACAGGGGTGTGTGCTCTCTCCTCTGCTATTTAATGTCTACATAGAGAGAATATCCAAAGAAGCAAGTCTTGACAGAACAGATTCAGAAAATTTAGAACTCTTTCCCCCAGATGAAACAACTGATCCACAGGAAATAAATGAACTTCTATTTGCAGACGATCAGTTGTAAAACAGAACGATTAGGGCAGACTACAACATCATATTAATAATCTGAGTTCAACCTGCAGCAGATACAATATGAATATAAACACAGCCAAAACCGAAGTAATGCAAAAAGACATGAGAGTCATCCTTACCAAAGGTGCTACCAATACCTGACACCTCGTACCCCCCAATGGCAAGGGATACTGGTAATAGAGAAAGCTAATCCACACATACAAATCAGTCCAGTGTACTAGAAATAATGTGCGGGGTTTTGCTTGAATTCAAAGCCAGCGAAGGAAAAACATGGTCTAGAGATGATTCAGTTCTCTGAGCAACACAGAGAGCCTCATTACACCATGATCTCATTGGCTATAAGCCATACTGGGCATTTAGTGAAACACCACCCACCCCTTTTTTCCTTCAATAAACAGCCTACACTCTCGATACTAGCCGATGTTCATTTCCTCTATAATATCTATATCATCTGTATAACCAAGCAGTCTGGATGTTCCTCCAATATCATATTCTTCCTTTACCTTTCTTACAACTTTCTCTAGAGCCAGATTGAAGAGTAACGGCGATAGTGCATCACCCTGTTTCAAGCTAGATGCTATTTGGAAAGGGTCTGATTTCCTGCCTTTATAGGTTACTATATTATAAGTATCTTCCATGCATAGTCTGGTCATGTTGATTAACTTCCTTGGTATTCCACATTCCTGCATAGCATTCCGTAGACTATTCCTATGGACACTATCACAAGCCTTTTTAAAATCCACAAAAATGTTATGGAGATCTCTTTTATATTTCCAATTTTTCTCGGCTATTTGTCGTAAGATAAGACATTTATGATCTGTTTAAGTCCCCGCTAATCACTGGTATCATGAAGGCTAATAGACTACAATGGGTGGGGCATATAGAAATAATGGAAGATAATAGGGAAACAAAACTCGCTTACACTCAGGAAATAAATGACCGTAGACCCCGAGGTAGACCAAGAAGACGGTGGAGAGATAATACATATACAGTCCTACAAGCACTTGGAATCAACGACTGGCAAGAGAAGGTCCACCAGAGAGACGAATGGAGACGGATTGTATCTGCAGCAAAGAACCTCAATGGCTCGGAACGCTGAAGAAGAAGAAGAAGAATTTGTCGTAAGATAAATATCTGATCTATTGTTGATCTGTTTTATCTGAAACCCGTCTGGTAGTCACCTAATATGTCTACTGAATATGGTTTTAGTCTATTTAGTAATACCGCGGATAGTATCTTATAGCTTGTGGATAGGAGAGATATTCCTCTATAATTTTCACATTGGAACTTGTTTCCTTTCTTAAACATTGGTATCAATAATGACTCTTTCCAGTCATGGGGTATTTCTTCTGTCCTCCAGGTTTTTATTATTAGTTCGTATAGCTTTAGATGTAATGCATGGCTACCTGCCTTTATAAATTCAGCAACAATTCCATCAGCCCCAGTTGCTTTATTGTTTTCAAGTCGTGTTGTTACATATATGATTTCTTCAAAAGTTGATTCTTCAATTTGTGGTTCACACGTTAGAACCGCTTCCTGTGGGACAGTTTTATTTGGAACTTCACAATTTAGTAATTCAACAAAGTATTCTTTCCATATGTTACACATTTCCTCATTGGTATTTATCATATTCCCATTTTTGTCTTTTAAACCATATATGTTGTGTTGGTGCCCTCGTTTCATTGATTTCAGTTCTTTAAAAAACTTTCTGGATTCGTTTTTCTGGTGATTAGTTTCCATATCTTTGATTATATTGCTCATATATTCTCGCTTCTGCTGCCGAACTATTTTTGTAGCCTCTTTACATTCAGTTCTATATTGCTCTTCATTTTGGATGTTGTTGATGTCATTTAACCACAACTGTCTGGCATTCTTTTTCCTAATGACTGCTTCTTCACATTTTTGATTGAACCATCTGTTCTTTCTATGCATGGTTAACACACCGAGACATTCTTCTGCTGTAGTTTGAATTGTATTCTTGATGTTCAACCAAGTTTGGTCAACGCTTTCCTCCAACGGGTTTTGTAGAATTTCAAGTTTACATTTTATTTCATCTGCAAATTTCTCTTTGACTGTACTTTCTTGTAGTTTTTCTCTGTTATATGTTGGGTGTAACCTTTGTAGTTTAGCATAGAAAGCTCTCTTAAGTTTTATTTTAAATTTTGCTCCAACGAGGAAGTGGTCACTGTGGCACTCAGCTCCTCTATAACTTCTAACTTGTTGTATGTTTGATGCATTTTTGTTGTTAATTAAAATGTGATCTATTTGATTATAGTTCTCTTGTCACATGATTTCCAAGTTTGTTTATAGATATATATTTTCTTTGCAGTCTAGTACTGCTGATCTGCAGTCCTTTGGCTTCTGCCAGGTTGATGACTCTCCATCCATTGTCATTTGAAGTTGTATGTAGGCTTTCCGTACCGGCAACTTTTTTATGAGTTTGCTCTCTACCTATTTTTGCACTGAAGTCTCCCGGCACAATCAGGATGTCCTGTTTGGGGGTTTCTTCTATGACATCTTCCAGATCATTATAAAAGTCTTCTTTAATATCATCTTCTTTCTCTTCAGTAGGTGCATGAACATTAACCATCGTTATATTTTCCCATTTACCTTTTATTCGTAATTTACTAATCCTGTCATTAACAGCTTTAAAGTTTAGAACGTTCCCCCATAACCTATTTTTGATGACAAATCCTGTTCCGAATTCATGTTTATTTTGGGTGTTTCCTCCATATATTACAATCATTCCATTTTGCTCTAGAGTACCCTCTCCTGGCCACCTTATTTCTTGAATTGCTGTTATATCCATTTGATATTCACCCAACTCCCGGGTTAGTTCTTCGGCCGCTCCAGCTCGATATAGTGTCCATACATTCCATGTTCCAAATCTCAAAAGTCCTTTAACGTTCCAATGTCGTTGTCCAAATATGTCAGTCCGAATTCGAGGCTTATTTATCTGTTTCGTAACAAAATAGTTATTACAAAGGTGGGGATGTTAACCCCGCGCTTCAACCCCCAAACTGGAGGACCAGGGTGTTTCTCTTTGTCTGTTCTCTACCCTTTGACCTGTCCGGCTTGGGAAGCCCTGCTGGTAGCTACGCTACCGCCGGCATAGCTTTCAGGGTCATTGAGAAACTCAAACTGATGGCCTACTGAAACTAATACTAAAATGGACACGTTTAAAAACGAAAGTTGAATGTCAGGACACTAGCTGAGTGAGAAGAATTTTATCATGTAAAAAGAGGAAAGAAAAATATGACAATAAATATGCTAGGCTGAGGTGAAAGGGATCATTGAAACAACTAACTTGCGAGAGTACAATCATTTCTTCAGGAGGGAATAATCACGACAAAAAAAGAGCCGGACAACTTCAGTCATTCATTCAGTAGCATGTCCTTTGCAGAAACTCGCTCCCATAACAACCTTCCGGTAGACTTCTCGATCATAAGCAAGCTGTCCCGCGCCTGATACACCCATCTTGAGATCATCCGTCACATCTTGCACTCATCTGCTCTTTGACCTTCCTCTTCCTCTCTTCCCAGGCATATACCCCTCCATTATTATTCTTTCCAAACGTTTATGACGTTTCAAATGACCACATACTTCAATTGTCATTGTTTTATCGTCGTTATAGCCATCATTCTTCAATATTCAGCTCCTGTCGTATATACGCTTTTGTCATGTTGTTTATCCAAGATATTCTTAGAATTCGTCTATAACATTTATATTCAAAGGCATTTAGGTTATTACATGTATATGTTGCAATGGGAAAGATGCAAGTTGTTAAAAATTTACTTTTGTAGGTCTATTTGTCCCACGCCATAATTTATTCAGATCTTTGAAGAGCAATAGATATTCTTCTTTTAATTTCTTTCATTGTGTCACCATTGTTGGTAATCAATGACCCAATTTATTCGAAATTTTCCACCACCTCCAATTTTGCCTCATTAACATATATTTCTTTCTCCATGGTAGTTTTATCTGTATGCATTATCTTTGTTTTTGCTATTTTAAAAGTTGTGATTTTGTTGTTGTTGATTCTTTTGGGTTGAGGTTAGTAGTTTTTCTATACCATTCTGTGATGCAGATAGTAATACTGTATTATTGGCACATCGAATCTCTGGTATTTCGTGACCACCGATATTTAGGGCATCATATTGCTCCCTGGTTATACCATCTCTGACATTTTTCACCATATTTTCGGCGTACAGGTTAAACAAATAGGGAGACAGCACACAGCCCTGACGAACTCCTTGCTTGATGTCAAACTAATCTAATATTGTTGATATTTCGCCTTCTATTCTAACCGCTGCTTGTTGGTCTGGTTAGAACATTTTAATGACTTGTACTACATGTGATGGAAATCCCATTTTCCTCATGTTTTCCCAAAGTTTCTGATGTTGTACACAATTAAATGCCTTTGAATAATCCACAAAACATGAGAATAGGTTTACATTAAATTCTCTACACTTCATTAGCACCTTGCCGTCTTGACAGACGATAGTTTATGCTTTAAAAAGGCATAATAACTTTTACCTATGACTGTAGCGAATGTGACTGATCAGGCCAATTCGCGCTGTAAATGTCCGTTCACAGTGGGTGCATGGGAACACGTGGTCATTTCCACCACCATGCACCATCTTACGTCTCACACGCTCGGTGTGTGACTTATCTGCAATAATTTTTTCCTTTGTCTTTATTACATTTCTGATGTTTGCCCTCTATGCAACACGTTCAGCGGCGACTTGCTCCCAATGTGCATTATCAATGCCTGTATCAATCATGTCTCTACACTTATCTAATATTAAAAGCATGTTGAGTATGTGATATCTTGCTCCTCTTCATTGTCTAAATCCAACTTGAACCTCGTTAATCCCTTCTCCCATTTTCTTACGAAGCCTTCCCATTATGATTTTAATAGTATTTTACTTGCATGACTGATAAGGGCAACAGTTCTATTTTTTTTTTTTTTAAATGTTGCATATCCTTTACAGGACGTTGCAGTCAACATCAGCATTTTTCAGCTGCTGTTGATGTACTAGGCAAGTTTTACGTTCAGTAGTTTGCCATTGCTTTCTGAACGACCGGCTCTCATAACAACACGTTATAACACAACAGAGACACGGTCGCTGGTGCATAATATATCAGGTTGCCCTTTTTTGGCATTTGACTAAAGATAGTTCTCTTCCAGGCATCTTTTGGCCATGTGCCACATTTGCATATTTTTTTACATAATGCGTGATGGATTTGTATGCTTTCATCTCGTCCGGCTTTAATTAGCTGGTATCTTATCACAAAGAAAAGAACAAATGCATCCATACTTCAAGAGCTGTATATTGAAGAAGGTTGGCTATTAAAGACGATAAAACAAAGAAGATTGAAATATTTTGGTCACTTAAAACGTCACGAAAGTTGGGCGGGAACAATAATGGAGGGGTATATGCCTGGGAAGAGAGGAAGACGAAGGCCAAAGAGAAGATGGGTGCAGGTATGGCGGATGATTTCCCGATGGGTGTATCGGACGCGGGACATCTTGCTTGTGATCGTGAGGTTTTCCGGAAGGTTGTTATGGGAGCGAGGTTCTGCAAAGGACATGCTAGCAAGTCGGCACAAAGCACGCTAGCCACTGAGTTAGCGCTCCTCAGGGAAAGACCATCTAGTCTTCAAAGATCATTTACGTGACTTAGCTGCACAATAAAAATATATAACAGTTTTTCACAGGTTATGAAATTGTTCAATATACATTATATCAATATTAGGAGAGAACCGTGCATTTACACTTTAACTTGTAACTGATGACTTGTTGGTATTCCATGTTACATATTGTAGGTTTTCATGCCAGTTATGCCTTGCATTGTTCCTATGTCATATTTAAGGTCACACTGCATTAACCATTTCCACAGCGCCACCGAACAGCTTGCTCAGAAATGGTAAGTGTTATCGTTGTTACTAGAATGCGCGTGGCTAGTTATATTCCCTATGAGTTTTAAAGGATGGAAAACACACCATGGTGTGGCAAACACAGCTCTGAGGACCCAGTATCGAATGGGTAAAGTGGACAATTCTGCAGCTGAGTAGAGCAGGACACTCGCTTGTCCTGACAGTCGGACATGCCTCCGATATGGAATGTAAGGGGACAGACACCAAAACATCGCACTATTTTCCCTTAAAATTCAGATCTGAGTCACCGTTAGAGAACGACGTTAATGGCTGTCCTAGGACAGCTGCGTCTTTTAGAGAGATTGTCGCCAGCCACATGAGATACCAGAACATCTGCAAGTTGCTGGTGGCCATACTGAAATTAATACCAAAATGAACAAGTTTAAAAACGAATGTGGAATGTCAAGACACTAGCTGAGTTAGGGGAATTTGATAATGTAATAAGAGGAAAGAAAAATATGACAATGAGTATCCTAGGCATGAGTGAGATGAGATTAAAGGAATATGTTAAAATACAATAAATTCCTCAGGAGCGGATATACACGAAAATAGAGTAGGACAACTTCTTGATGAAAAAACACAACAATCTAGCTAAGTCAGTTAATGATTATTAGTGTATTCCAGATATAGTTCATCTCATCGCATCTCATCTCATCTCATCTCATCTCATCTCATTTCATCTAATTTTGTTCCTCTTGTACCTTGCGGTGTCGAGGTGAAGTATAAACAACGGGAGAGTGCCCGCTTATGGGCTTCATGTATCGAGATTCCCATAGACTCTGCTATACCCTCCGTGCATAGTTTACGTGGTCGGCCTGTTACTCTGCTTCCATCTGCTCTGTACATCATTGCTTGTTGTGGTATACTGTTAGTTAATTAGATTTATGATTTTATGTATTCCACTGCATTATGCATTGCTTGAATATCACATTCCACGTCTAGTGTATTAACATTTCCACAACACCACAGCACAATCTGCCACAACTATTTACAACTGGTAAGTTTATTCAATATATGTAGATTCCGTATGATTTGCTGTTTAGTCTAAAGTGTACAATAAAGTTGATTCCAAGACTGGTACAGCACGCCGTTGTAAAATAATTATACTCAAGAAAAGAAGAGGAGAATACACCAACAAACGCGGATTAAAAGACGGGAAACACGATACAGCCTATATGGATAGTAGTAACACTAACATCTGTGATTTTGGATAACACGAAGTAGAAATATTCCAGCTGAAGCCATCAATGCATGCCAGGAGGTTGGGATCAAATGGTTAACACATATTATTTTACCAGGCAGAGAGGGGAATACCACGGGACTGGCAAAGTAATTGTATCATTATGGAAGGACACGAGAGGGGGGGGGGGGGGCAACGCAATACATATAGTGGCGTATCTTTATTTAGCTTAGCCATGTAGGGAACATATATTCAACAATTTTAGAACAAAGGAACAAGTCATAAAATAGAACACTTCTAAGTGGTGCGCAATTTGGCTTTAGTGCCACTGCCGTGTTTGCATTCAGACAGACGAGTGAAACATCTATAGAATGCAACAAGCAACTAAGTGTGGCTCTCGTGGATCTGGAAAAAAGCCTGTGGCCAAGTAAATGGTCCTTTGACCAAGCTGTGGAAAGTGCTCGAAGAATACGGAGTCACTGGGCAGCTGCTGGATAGCATCCGGGCTATGCACCAAAACAGTGAATGTGTGGTAGAAACACATATGGGCATGGACAAATGGTTTCAAATAACACCAGGCGACAGACAGCGACGTGTTTTATCAACACTTTCATATATCACCTTCATGGATACATTACAAAAGATAATTATTTACATCGCACCCGAGTAGCCATGGGTAGTCGTGAGCTCACTTGTGTACCTGTGCGGGCTGTTGGATTGCCGAGACTCCTGTCTATTCCACTTTTCACATTGAATAGTGAGAAGCATTTTGTGTGATATTCACTGGCACAGAAACGGAGCATAATGGGGACGACCCGTTGCCGTGAAGTTGGAACCTCGACTAACTAACTAACTAATTAATTAACACACAACTAATGTTTTGTTTATCTGTCCAGAATGTTCTCAGCATTTAGTTGTTGAACTTTATACCCACAAACTCCTTCTCTTTCTCTTCTTCTTCTTGATCCTTTTCTCAGTCGTCGCCTCCCAACATGAATGCAACAAGGAACTAAGTGTGGCTCTCGCTGATCTAGAAATGGCCTTTACCAAGTTGTGGAAAGTGCTTACAGATTACGGAGTCAATGGGCAGCTGTTGGATATCATCCGGGCTATGTACCAAAACAGTGAATGTGTGGTAGGAACACACATCGGCATGGACAAGTGGATTCAGGCGTCAGACAGCGACGTGTTTTATCACCACCAGTGCAGAATAACGTAAATATAAATTGACAGAAAATCATTAAGACTAGTTAGGGAGTACACGCATGTGTGTTCACTTAGGATGGAAAGATAGAGAACTGGATGGAAAAAATACAGAAAACAAACATCAACTTTCAAAAAGAACATATTCTTATACACCCAATATCAACATGCATACAAACAAATAAGCTGATTGACGATCTATTCGTCCTAATGCAGTGTTACCAATGTCAGACATGAATAGTCCTAGAAACACACATACGTCAAATCACATCATGCGAGATTAGATACACAGGAAACAAAGATGTAAAGACGAGAAAAGATAGAGAGATAAAAGAGAAACCAGGAACGAGTGTAGGGATAACACCGATTACTGACTGTATCATCATCATCAAGTGCCCTGCCAGCTGGTGTAGGCGTACATGGCTCTCAACAGATCTCGGTCTTTGGTTTTCTGGATCAAATCTACTGCTGATATGTTCCTTCATGATACCGTCTCAATCAGTCCAGCATCATTTCTCTTGGTCTGCCCCCGCCTTTCTTCCCCTCAATCTTTCCAGTTGTCACGATGTTCTCCAATGCCTCTCTTTTCATCACATGACCGAATAGAGATGTTTGTCTCTTTCTTATTGTACTGACTGTATAGCACACCAAATAATTAAATTGTTTATACATAAGTAGTACAGTAGGGAAATTACACCCTGGAGTTCTGGCGGCGGGTCCGGCGGGTCCCGTGGGTCCGTGAGACTGTTCGTACCGGGAAATTTTTATGTTTTGGTCGGCGAAGTGTGGGAAAATCTGATGGTGAGTCTAGAAGGTAGTAGTTGTAAATTTTTTATTTTTTTTTACGGTCGGTGAAGTGTGGGAAATCTGTGAAATATCCGGGCGTATCCGTGGCACGTTTCATAAATAGACGTGAAGGGATGAATACGGAAAAGACATTAAGTAACCGCGTTGTAAAATAAGAGAGGAGTGATGTGAATATTTTGAACTATAAAACATTGGCGGTGATATGAATGGTTGATTATCATATAGTCGTAGTAGTGGTAATAGTAGTAAATAGGGCGAGTATATGGTCTGTAGAGTGTCGTATTTAGTACAATCATCATCATCATCAAGTGCCGTGCCGGCTGGCGTAGGCGTTCATGGCTCTCCATAGATCTCGGTCTTTGGTTTTCTGGATCAACTCTGCTGCTGATATTCCTCCATGCCACCGTCTCAATCCATCCAGCATCACTTCTCTTGGTCTACCTCTGCCTCTCTTCCCCTCGATCTTTTCAGTTGTTACGATGTTCTCCAATGCCTCTCTTCTCATCACATGACCGAGGAAAGCTGTTTGTCTCTGTCTTATTGTTGAATATAATGTTCTAGTTTCGTTAGCCTGTTTCAGGCAGTCGTCGTTAGTTACTCTGGCAGTCCAAGGAATTCGCAACATTCGTATCAGGAACCACATCTCTGTTGCTTCTAATTTCTTCTTAATTTGTTCATTTACATTCCAAGATTCACTGCCATACAGCAAAACTGGTTCTACATAGCATTTCATCACTCTCTTTCTTACATTCAGTGGTAGTGACTTATTGCATAAGATACTCTTCATTTTCTGAAATGCGGCTTTTGCCTGCCCTATTCTGCTCCTAATCTCTGTTGTACATCTTCCATCTGATGTTATAAATGCCCCTAGGTATCTAAAATTATCAACTTGGTTAAGGATGTTCCCTTCTATTTCTATGTCACATTTTGGTGTCACCATTTTCTTTGATATTACAATCATACCATCATACAAAAAAAAAAAAAAAAAAAAAAAAAAAAAAAAAAAAAAAAAAAAAAAAAAAACTTTAAAAGAAAAGATGGTTGGTTGTTGTGTCATTTGTTGATAAGAGGTGGGTAGCAGGTATCAGTCGTTAAGAGGTGGTCAAGGTGTTGTATCATTTGGTGTTAAGGGGTTGTAGTTAAAGCGATAGATGACATGGCCAAGTAGTCGTCAAGTAGTGGTCAAGTGGTCGAGTGAACATTTAAATTGCAGAGGAAAGTACTGTAGTAAAATGATGTTGATCGAAAGGTGGTCAAGTAGTGGTCAAGTAGTGGTCAAGTAGTGGTCTACTAGTGGTCAAGTGGTCGAGTGACCATTTAAATTGTAGGGAAAAGTACGCGTAGTGAAACAGTAGAGGATAAAGTGGTAGATAACGTGATCAAGTGGTGGTCAATTAGTGGTCAAGTGACCACTTAAATAGTCGGAGAAGGTACGTGTAGTGATATGTTGATGATCAAGAGGTGGTCAAGAGGTGGTCAAGTGGTGGTCAAGTGGTGGTCAATTGGTCGAATGACCATTCAAATTGTAGGAGAAGACAGGTGTAGTGACATTGTGTTGGTTAGAGTGCTCGATGGCGTGGTCAAT
This sequence comes from Cepaea nemoralis, assembly GCA_014155875.1. NCBI lineage: Eukaryota > Metazoa > Mollusca > Gastropoda > Stylommatophora > Helicidae > Cepaea > Cepaea nemoralis. The sequence goes on along the minus strand of JACEFZ010006577.1, from coordinate 47,319 downwards.
TAGTGGTCAAGGGGCTGTCAAGTGGAGTCGAGTGACCACTTAAATTGTCGAGGAAGGTACGTGTAGTGACATGGTGGTGGTTAAAATGCTCGGTGACGTGGTCAAGAGGTGGTCTAGTAGTGGTCAAGTGTTGGTAAAGTAGTCGAGTAAATTGTAGGGGAAGGTGTGAATAAAACTCTGGTGGTGGTGGTTGGTTTCTGGTGGATGGTGGTCGTGACGTGAAAGTGTGTCTAGATAGTGACTGGTTTGAAGAGAGGATTCGAACCCATTCTACAACTGTCACAGCTACTAATACTTCTACTACTAATACCTCTACTACTGCTACCACAAACACTACTGTGTTGTTTGTCCATCAAGAATGATGATGACCATTCATTTCGTCCAGTGGGGGTGAAAGTATGGAGCCGTGAGTTCTAAGATGGCTGATAAGGCCTATTTTGGCTCGAAATGTTCTTTGACAATGTGGACAAAGAATGCTTGAAATTTCTGGAGGAGGATTTTCTGCAGTGGTTTTTCTGTTCTGTCTTTTCTTCACAGCTCTTGCAGTCCTGGTTGCCTCACAAGTGACTGCACCATTGCGTAATGATGCACGCCACGAATTTCGGTCTCTGGCTGCAGTCTCCCAGGTGTCATGATGAATTCAAAAAGCATTCAGTGAGATTTTCAGAGTGTCTTTAAATCGTTTCCTCTGGCCGCCTTGGGAGCGTTTACCACAACGCAACTCGCCGTAAAAAATTCGTTTAGGGAGCCTGTGATCTGGCATGCGAGTCAAGTGACCAGCCCAGCGAATCTGATTCTTCATTAGTAGAGTGTGGATACTGGGCATGGACGCTCTTTCTAGGACTTCAGTGTCTTGGATCTTGTCTTGCCATTTAATCTTCAGTAACTTCATAAGGCAGACTGTGTGGAAGTGGTTTAATTTCCTAGCGTGTCAGCTGATAAACAGTCCAGGTTTCACAAGCATATAACAGTGTGGATAATACAACTGCGTTGTAGACTTTCAGCTTTGTTTGCAGGCTTATTCCATTTCTGTCCCATACATTCTTGTACAGTCTGCCAAAGGCCGCGCTGGCCTTTGAGATTCTTGCATTCACTTCATCATCAATTGTGGCAGTTTGTGACTCAGTGCTGCCAAGATAGGTGAATTTCTCCACAACACTTAGACTATGACCATGAACATTCACTTTGATATTCGGCACAGTGTGATTATTCCCTGGAGCTGGCTGGTACATAACTACAGTCTTCTCCAAATTGATATTGAGCCCAAAGTTGGCACAGACATGTGAGAAAGCTGAAACATTTTGTTGCATGTCCGCCTCTGAGTTGGCGTATAGAGCGCAATCATCAGGAGCTCTCTGACGGTTTCGCTGTAAATTTTGGTTTTAGCTTTCAGCCTTCTGAGATTGAATAACTTTCCATCCATGCAGTAGTTGATGTCTATTCCAATGTCACTGTTCTCGAAGGCATTCGTCAACATAGCTGAAAACATGAGGCTGAACAGTGTTGGTGCCAGGACCTATCCTTGTTTCACTCCATCGATGACAGGAAAGGGCTCAGACAGTTCACCATTTTCCTGTACTCTTGCCTGCATCTTCTTCTTCTTCAGCGTTCCGAGCCATTGAGGTTCTTTGCTACAGATACAATCCGTCTCCATTCGTCTCTCTGGTGGACCTTCTCTTGCCAGTCGTTGATTCCAAGTGCTTGTAGGTCTGTATATGTATTATCTCTCCACCGCCTTCTTGGTCTACCTCGGGGTCTACGGTCATTTATTTCCTGAGTGTAAGCGAGTTTTGTTTCCCTATTATCTTCCATTCTTTCTATATGCCCCACCCATTGTAGTCTATTAGCCTTCATGATACCAGTGATTAGCGGGGACTTAAACAGATCATAAATGTCTTTGTTACTTCTTCTTTTCCACTCTCCACTTTGTGTATCCCTAATGGGTCCAAAGATGCGTCTTAAAATTTTGTTCTCAAAGGTTTGTAACAAGGCTTCTCTTGCCTGCATGCCATCATGAAATAGCCGCACTATTTGGACAAACGTTCGTCGACAGCCATGTTTTGCCATAATCTTCCACAGTCCTTCTCTGCTGACTGTATCAAAAACGTTGGTAAGGTCAATGAAAGTGGAGAACATTTCGCAGTTCTGTTCCTGACATTTCTCTTGCAGCTGCCTTGCAGCGAAAATTATGTCAACAGTTCCACGTTCTTTTTTGAAGCCACACTGGCTCTCGGTAAGAAAACCTTGACTGAGATGGGCCGTGAGGCGATTGATAAGAATTCTGGCGAGTATCTTCCCTGCAATTGAAAGCAAGGAGATGCCTCTGTGGTTGTCACAGGATTGGCGGTTTCCTTTTCGTTTGTGAAGGTGGACTATTGATGCGTCCTTGAAATCAAGTGGCATGGTCTCGTTCACCCAAATGTTTGTAAAGACTTAGTGAAGCTGCTCTGTTAGGACCGACCCACCTGCCTTGTATATCTCTGTCGGAATGGAGTCCCTGACCAGGTGCCTTGCCGCTGGAGATTTGCTGGATGGCTTTGTTTACTTCCACTATAGTTGGCAGATCATAAAGTGTATCATTGATGGGAACTTTATGAAGGCAGTTGATGGTTTCATCATTAAAGAAGGTAGTTGCATTAAAGATCGTGGTGAAATGTTCTGCCCAACAAAAACTACTACTGCTACAACAACTATACTATTACCATAGTTTGGTGGGTCCCTGGCGTATTTCATCAGCACCTTATGCAAAAGTCATTAAGTGGGGGAGGGGGGGGGGGGACGGTTGCTTAGAGAAGTGATTCATCGGTCGAACGGGGTCGGTTCATAACCATTAACACACAAGTTTCGTTAGTGGGCGCGGAATGGGTGATTATCATAGTCGTAGTAATGGTAGTACACACAATTACACACACACACACACACACACACACACACACACACACACACACACACACACACACACACACACACACACACACACACACACACACACACACACGACAGAATATAATACCTTCAATACACCACATAATACACACAAAACACATAAAAGAATCGAACAAAACCAGCAACACTAATTATGTGGTGCACTCCTTAGAACTAAACTAACTACCATATCAGAGGAAACTCACTGCAAACAACATCTGACAGTAGAACAAAACATGCCACGCAACAGACAAATAGGACCAATAATAGACATGCAAGGAAACACATATACCTGAAACATTTCAACAGTACTACACTGACCTATATACACTAGAACTAGCCAACACAAAAGCACAAAATAGGGTTCTTACAATACACAAAGAAACTCCTGACACAGATAAGGACATACTAGACACAGAGCTTCCAGCAGCTTACATAATGCATGGACTCAATCAAATGCAAAAAGACAAAAAGCCAGGACCAGATAGACTCACTGTAAAATTCTACGAACACTTCTTTCCTATCCTAGCCAATTTTCTTCTTAAAGTCTACCAACAAGCATTTCACAAACAAGAATTCCCAAACACTTGCAACATGTCATATATAACACTCATACCTATAGACAACACAGACAAAACCACAGCTGAAAAACTATAGACCTATCTCATTATTAAACACAGACTATAAAATTCTAGCACATTTAAAGGGCAAACAAAATAAAAACATTCATGCCATCACGCATACACCCAGACCAAAAGTGCAATATTCAACACACGCACGCACGCACGCACGCACGCACGCACGCACGCACGCACGCGCACGCACACACACACACACACACACACACACACACCACACACACACACACACACACACACACACACACACACACACACACACACACACACACACACACACACACACACACACACACACACACACACACACACACACGTACAGGGACTGTGAACACCACAGTCTTCCCCCGTGTTTTGTTAACATGTGCGGATGTCCGAGAAAATTTTGGCCGACTGTTCACCAACGGATCTGCCAGCAGAACTGAACGGGCAAAAATGTGTACCATACCGAGTTTGTAATATCAATTTCTCATGATTCATCTCACAAACTACCATCGCTTGTTGGTTCATTGTCCCGTATCACATCCAGACAAAAGTACAGATTCTATTTAGCACTTCAACATTTAAATAAGAAAATATGTTAGCCAAATGGGGGGGGGGGGGGGGGGGGGGGGGGGGTGGGGGGGGAATCGGTCAAACTTACAAATATCTCACCAGTCTTATGAAAAGTAGGATACTTTGTTAACCAAATATGAAAAAAATATTGATCAAACTTATAAACATCTCGTCCAAATTTATGAAAAGTAGGAAACTTTGTTACCCAAATGCGAAAAATGTCAACCAAATACAGATATAGCTCATCCAAACTTATGAAAGGTAGCAAAATGTGTTAACCAATTAGGAAAAAATGTTGACCGAAATAGGAAATATCACGTCTAAACATATAAAAAGGAGGAAAATTTGTTAGCCGAATGGGAAACATATTAGCCTAGTAAAGAAATACCGCATCCAAACTACACATATCTAGTCCAAACTTATGGAAAGTGGGAAAAATTGCTAACCAAAATGGGACAAATATTGGTGTCATATATTTTTGAAGGGAGTGGGAGATCACTGTAGTGCATGCCCCATCTCTAACAAAAGATGTAGAGCCCCATCCTCTTTTATCTTAAATAACCCCAGAATATGAACCTTGAGTTATCTGCAGGTCTCGTTCTAATAAGTCTTGTCTAGGAGATCTAGATTATGGCCCTGGTGAGAATGGTAATTACTAACTGGGAATCTGCCCCTTCTCCAATGATTCTGATAGCTCTGGAGCCCCCTTTTAGTTTATCAAATCTGAGGAAAGTCTGGAGCATTTTCTCAGCCTGATTTAGATGAAGAAAACATGGATGTTGAGCAGTTGATAGATCTAGAGTCTTTTTATTTCCCCCTTCAGTAAGTCATTATGAGTTAATTTATCTCCAAACAATCAAACACACAATCAATCACATAGATTTTGACAACATGATGTACAAAGAAGTTGTTGACACAGATAGGTTTGAACTGACAAATTAATAGAAGGTCAATTCATGTTAATCATTTATTGACTGGCCTGAGCCTTCTGGTCAGTACATACATCTCTATTGTGATTTACACAAAGTAATAGAACAGTTGCACATTGGTCCATTGTCCCAGACAATCAATAACAAGCATCAATATATGAGATGTCAACAAGTGTGAAAACATAGTAAACATTTTGATGTTGTACATATTAAGTGTGATGGTGATGTCTCAACCATTAAATATCAGTTTTCCTGAAATTGGGTGTGGTGTCTACCAATGAGAAAAGTAACCTGGTGACTGGAGGATTAGGTAAGCCAGGGTCCATTGACTGATGGATCCACTTCAGGTCTGCCCGTATAGCTCCTCTGAAGGCCTCCCCCATGCTCTGCTCATAGCCCAGTCATCCTCCATCTCACTTGTGGTTCATCTCTTTCTCTCGGCTTCCCTCCCTCAGGTCTGATTTAGGTGGTTAATTTGCTGATGTGTTGGGTGGTTGTTGGTATGTAGCCACCAAGATCACTGATGAATATTCTCATAAATATATACATTCCTACCAATACAATAATAAGAAGTAGGTCGGAAGAAATCTAAATTCCTGAAGTAGGAACTAGTTCCCCTCCCCCTCCTTTTCTCTCTAAGCTAGTGTTGGGTTAATTTGGGGTGGTCAGAGTTTATCACACTGTGTACGCCTTGTATCAACTTGTTCCTGCTGTATGTAAGTCTTCATTTGACCTGGGTCAGTGAACGTGTACAGTGAGACAATGACAAGAGTGAGAAGGTGTCAAGATGCATGTAAATAAATGACATACATTTATAACATTTCTTCCACTCAATGGTGTTTACAATGTGTATAAATAATTCTCTGTGTTTTCCCAATTAACTACTTCTTCTTTTTGTGTCTAATAACTCTCTTCCATTACCTGTTGTTGTTGTGATGTTGAGTGTTGTGTTGTGTGGTGATGAGTGGTGTTGAGTGGTGTTTTAAGTTATGTTGAGTAATGAGTTAAGTTCACTGCGCGTGATGGTGTTCCGCGAAGCACAACTTTCTCATGTATTGCAGTTCATAAGTGCTCTTATCTAATTAAATTTGACATAAATATAAATATTTATTTCGCCAAACCCTATTAATTCTATAGATAAAGGAGAAAGGAAAGATTGATTTCACTTTCAGCTTTCTAGATCGTAAATAGGCATAGATAAGTCTGTTTTAGAACAAGGCACTTGTTCTAGTACACGAACTGTCATTTCAGCTGTAGATAGTGATAGCATCTTTAACAATGTTTCTGGTGAAATGCACAAGATTGCTTTCGAATCATCACTTCGCACAGTTGTTTAGAATAGAATGTAGTAGTATAATGCACTTCCAAAAGTTAATAATTATCTTTAAGAATATCAGAGATTGTAGTTTCATCGAAGAGAATATTTTTCCCGGGAATGGCTTTGGCGCGGTAAAATCTACAAGCGAGGCTTTTTACATTTCAGAGGTTTTAATTAATAATAATACATTTCAATTGACATCACAAACATGGGTTTACATTACTTGATACTTGATACATCGGGTTCTTAGTCTAATCAAGGGACTAACAAACGTACCTCGGATCCAGACTTCTGCCTTGCCCATTGTAATTTTTGTCACACAATCTTCTCACATCCGTCCATGGAGCGAGTTCAGACAAAAGTGCGGGCTTATTAGCATTTCTGATGAAATAGTAATATATGTTAATTATGCCCTGGCGCGAAGGCGGGTCACGTGTTTCTCCCATCCAATGGGGTTCCGAGCTTGGTCTGATGAAATCTTTCTAAGAATCCACGTCATTTGTCACTTGTTCAGTTCCAGTTTCGATGTTAAGTTTTAAGTCCCAATCTCCATTTGCGGTTGTGAAGTCAATTTCTTTTAATGTTGTTTCCTCTTTTTGCGGCAGGTGTTGATAAATGAATAATGTTGGCTGCGTTATGCCACAATTGGCCAAGAAACGAAATATATCAAGCAAACTTATACATATCTCGGCCAAACTAATAAAAAGTAGGAAAACACATTAGCGAAATCAACCAACATATTCTTTTCCAAGCAACCGTCCGGTCACTTAATGACTGTTGCATTCGGCGCCGATGACGGACACCAGGGACCCGCCAACCTATATTAATTGTATAGTTGTTGTTGTAATGGTAGTAGTTGTGGTGGCAATAGTGGAGATATTAGTAACAGAAGTATTAATGGTGGTGACAGTAGTAGAATGGGTTCGAATCCCATGTTCAGACAAATCACTCTCTGGACACACTTTCACGTCACGACCACCAACCATCAGCAACCAACCACCACCACCATAGTGTTATTCACACCTTCCCTTCAATTTAAGTGGTTAATCTACGACTTGATCACCACTTGACCACTACTTGGCCACCTCTTGACCACGTCATCGAGCACCTTAACCACCATCATGTCACTACACATACTTTACTCGACAATTTAAGTGGTCACTCGACCTCTTTACCACTGCTTGACCACGTATTGACCACGTCATCGATCACTTTAACCACCACCATGTCACTACAGTACCTTCCCCTACAATTTAAGTAGTCACTCGACCACTTGACCAACACTTGACCGCTACTTGATCATCTCTATATCACGTCATCGAGCACTTTAGCCAACACCATGTCACTACAGTTCTTTCCACTACAATTTAAGTGGTCACTCGACCAATTGACCACTACTTGACCACCACTTGTCCACCTCTTGACCACCTCTTGATCACAACCAAGTCACTACACGTACTTCCCTCTAAAATTTAAGTGGTCATTCGATCACTTGACAACTACTTAACCACTACTTGTCTATGTCATCGTTCACTTTAACCACCACCCTTAACACCAAATGATATTACACCTTGACCCCCTCTTAACCACTGATATCTGCTACCCACTTCTTATCAACAGATGACACTACAACCAACCATCTTTACTTTTCAAGGGTTTCATTTTGTATGATGATAGTGAATACGATCATCTACAGACCATATACTCGCCCTATTAACTACTATTACCACTACTACGACTATGTAATAATCAACCATTGATATCAACGCCAATGCTTTACAGTTCAAAATATTCACATTACTCCTCTCACTTTTTACAACCCTCAACTTAATGACGTTTCTGTATGCACCCCTTCTCGTCTTTTTATGAACCGTGCCACCGGTACACTGGCTCATAGATTTCCCACACTTCACCGACCGCAAAAATTTTTTACACCTACTATCTTCCAGACTCACCGTCAGATTTTCCCATACTTCGCCGACCACAAAATATATCCCGGTACTAACAGTCTCACGGACCACGGGTCCCGGGGGATCCGCCGCCATAACTCCATCGTGTACTTCCCCTACTGTACTAATTACATATAGCTTGAATGAAACAAGATCGACTAGCGGCTAGAGCGTCCTATATGAGAACATCGGGATACAAGGCTATATGTCGATCCAGAAAAAAGCTTGATAGAAGGAGTGAAAGAGACATTGGAGACATCTAAAATGATCTTCCATCCATCCATCATGTGTCATGCCGATAAGCGTTGGCGGTAATGTTCTGCCATCTCACTCGATCACCAGAGTCGTGGATCAGCTCCGTGTTTCTGTCTCGACCATGCCACAAGGCCAAGCCATCCAGGTACTTGCTTCTAGGTCTTCCCCTTGGTCTGTTCCCTTCGATCTTACCAGTTGTCACCAAGTTTTCCAAATCATTTCTTCTCATAACATGCCCAATAAATTGTGACTGTCTACGTCTAATGTCTCTAATCACTTTACGATCTTCATTTGTTTCTTGAAGGACTTGTTCATTGGTCTTTCTGGCTGTCCATGGTATTCTTTGCATTTTCCTCAGAAACCACATTTCTACAGCCATCAGATGTTTTTCAGCCTGACTGCTCATTGTCCAAACTTCACATCCATATAAAAGTACAGGTTCTATGTAGCATCTCAACACTCTTTTTCCGTTTCAATTGACATCTTTTTATTGGTCAGTATATTTTTCATCTTGCTAAAGGCTACTTTTGCCATGGCGATTCTTGTTCTAATCTCTTCAAAGCATCTTCAAAATGTTCTTAAAACAAGCAAAAACGGAGAAAATTGCATCTTCCTACTCTCAGCGACGCTTCGTTGCACAAGCAGTAGGACAAAAGAAGAAGTTTAGTTTACTGTCGTATACTATGAGGCTGATGATTACACCTCAGAGTTTGTTGATCTACACTCTCAAAAACCTTGGTGGTTGTCACAGTCTCTTTTGCAACAGAACGAGATTGGTCGTTGTCTAGATCCTGATGCTCCTTCTATATCATTACAGAGTGTAAGCTGGGTTAATCCCATGTCCCACAACACAAGTTATTACTGCAGTACAGATCTATCAGTCACTGAACAAGATTCAGTTTGCACACATAATATCCATTTAATGATGAACGAACACGGAAACAAGCAACATATATAAATTCAGTCACAGTAATTCCAGAATAGATCCTCATCACAACCTAACACTCGAATAACACAGCCTTCTCCAGGCGTACTTAATCTCATCCATCACCACAGTTAACCAGCCACTATTCCCGGCCCGAACTCACTCGATCCAACCCACTCCGGGTCTAGGCCTCAACTAACTATCCAACCCTCTCTGGGTCTACGCTTCAACTAAATATCACTGAAAAACAGAGGGAGGAATTCTCTCGCTAACTCCGCTATCGTTCAATTTCCCGGACCGCCGACCTTTACTGTCAGGTCCTACAACTCCACTTTCTTATCCAGTTTCCTGATTCCACACTACACTACTCCTCAGCCCAAATTGTCTGCCTTACAATCACACAAGCGGGCTGATGCCTCCTCAGCTTCCCCTTAAACTCACTATCCCCATCGATGTTTTCCACTATCTTTTAACCTTTCTTTGCAGCCCTCCCCGGGGAATGCCCTTTAACCCCGAGAACTTGTTTATGTTGTCGCATTGCTACCCAGGCATGTTACAGTGGTTATCGGGTTAATGTCTTGCAAACATGCTGAGTGAAATTCAACTGGTCCTGTGGCCACAGTGTATCTGTATATACCTCTTTTCAGAGAACATGCTTATGTTTAACTAAATCGGACACTGGCACTCATATTTTCGGTCTCGTAGTTTATTTATGTCAAAATATGTATCTTGATTTCAGTCTTGATCTCTCCATGATAGCCTCAGTCTGAACTATATTACTGAAGATTCTCCTTCTTCAGCGTCTGTATCCATCTTGACTACCTCTTGTACTGCTTCGTTGTCTTCTCCTTCCTGCTCATCACCTATATCTCTACTTCTTCCTCATTCTAAACCTGTTTCTTTTAATCTTCCTCTTCTTTTTCCACCTGTGCTTTCTTCCTCTGCTTATTCTTCTTTGCTGATCTGCACTCTCAAATTCATTTACCGTTATTGACGAAACTTTCTTGCAACATTGACTTCGTGAATTCAGATTTATTGTGGGTTCAAGACTCCTGCATATAATTGTTTAAATCTGACTAGAGTAGCCAGGTGTAGTCGTGAGCTCGCTGGTGTCGCACACATCTAATGTTTTATTTGCCAGAATGCTCTCAGCATTTGGTTGTTGAACTTTAAACCCACAAACTACTCTTCTTCTTCTTGCTTATTTTCTCAGTGGTCAACATTTACGATGTATCTATCAGTGTGAGTTACAGGAAATATTTCATACATCGTAGTATTTATACCCTCATATATCGGTAGGTTTTCTTGTGTTCATTTGATAACTTTGTTTATACATATTCCTCAAGATGCCCAGATTGCTAATTTTGGCTGTCCAGGATATATGTTACTTTATTATGATCTAATTCTTCTTCTCCCTATACTTCTTATTCTCTACCTCTGCCTTCTCCTCCTCCGCCATCGTCCTCTTCTTAATGTACTATCTTCGTGTATGTCTGTTACAACATTTTCATCGTGTTATTCTTCTTCGCTCACGTACATGTTTTATTGTCCGAGCATTATTGTAGACGGAGATGTATGGTTAGGGCTGCGGGATACGTTAGTAGTTAAGTATGCGCATTTGCCACCCCAAATGCGGTTACAATCCGGAATATTTCTTTATATAGCCTCTATGTGACGTCACACAATCCGATGAAAATCGACTCCGCATTTCAGATGCGGAGTCAAAGGGGTATAACTCATGAATCGATCGGGATTTTTTCTGGTACTATTACAATCCTTTAAAAGCCGGTGTGCGTGCGTGTGTTGGGTGTGGTGGGTGTGAACGGGCGGGGGCACCCGGGAGGAGCGTGGGCGATCGGTGTTCGAACCCAATTCAATATGCGACGTGGGTGTATGACAGATTTTCGTTGCTAAGGAGGCGGTTATATGATCTGGAGAGACTATTAGTGACCTATACACTATCATCATAGGGTTACATGCCGGGTGCGCGTGCGCGTGTGAGCGTTTGTGTTAGGGTTACAGTGCTCGTCCTTATGGTGGGGAAGTGTTTGTAAGCCGGATTTTCGTTGTTAAGGAGGTGGCTATATGGTCTTTAGAGACTACTCGTGGCCTATACACTATCATCAAACAAGGGTCAGAGAGCTTCAGCGGTTGTATTAGGTTTACAGTGCTCGTCCACACGGTGGGGAAGTGGCTTTTGAGTGGGTGTAAGTCGGATTTTCGTTGTTAAGGAGGTGGTTATATGGTCTGTAGAGACTATTAGTGTCATCATCAGACAAGGGTCACAGATTTTCAAATTAAAAACCGTAATGAAGTAAAGATGGTGATTATTAGTGGTCGGGTTGTGTGACTGGGGGTGGTTGAAGGGCAGAGGATCAAGAGTATGTGTAAAGGTGGTGACGTGGGTATGATATATGCCCTGTGTCTATTTGGTCACACCTCAACTACAGGTACCTTAATGTAATTATTATTTGTATATTCTAGATCCGTGCTAAGATAAATACACATGTCAAAAATGTAAAATGTTTTTAAAAATTAAATTTTTTAAAAAAAGTTTCAAAATGTCAGAAACTGAAAGTTAAGTAAGTACCATGTGTTAAAATTTAAAAACAAACTGAGACAAATTATTGAGATACTCCTATTTAGAGTCATTCGTGGTCCATCACTATCACCACCTTCCCCGCCCTACTTTTTATCATACAAACAATTCTCCTGCCAATAGCTTGACACCTGACATGTTCTCTGGCTTGTTTTCACCGCCTACCTCCACACAACCACACATCCTAACACTCCTGGCTATATAATATAAGGTGATCCCCAGCATC